>JAPSGF010000044.1:2717759-2735298 GCA_035772895.1 Perdix hodgsoniae
TCATTGGGCCTCTTCCAAATTTGAGCAAGGCTTGGATTAAAATCACAGCTGGAATGGGCAGGGAACTAAGGTTAAAGGCTGAGAGCACAGCCATTTTGAAGAGTCTTAGAACAAGGAATTTCCAACCCATAGCTCACAGATGGCATGTTGGGAATTAAACTCTCTGTGTAACATTGCAGTTGTGAGGAATTGACTGGTGAAAACAGTCAAAGTTAAAGTGAAGGACAGTTGAAAATGAACCACTGGTAGGAGAGGGAAGAATGGTGCTGCCTGCAAGGTGCTTCTTGCTCTGTTGCACAAGACTAGGAAACCTCATTTCTAGTCACTGGTTTTAGGCCGGTGTGAAGTTGTAGGAAACTTGATGGCTCAAAAGACTGGAACACATTCTAATTAGCCTTTTATTTTCTCTTTCATGACCCATTCCATGGTTTCAGGAAGTCTCAGACTGCACAGCACAAAGGGGAATGGGCTCTAAATTCTATGGCATCTGGGTTACTGATTTCCATCCATCCCTAAGGCTAGAGTATAGGGATAGACCTGAGATTGAATAAAGATGTGTGTGGAGCATTTAAATTTTGGTGGCAAAACAACTGAACCTCATTGGAAGTTTGGAAAGAATCAGCCTTGCTCTAAACTTCTGCCCCAAATATCCTCCAGTTGAGCCAGCAGCAAATAAATGCTTGTTGCTACTACCAGTTGGAATACAGAGCTTTCTTGTCTGCCACCAGCTACAGAAAGTGGTGTGCATTAGCAGGCCATTACAGTTGTCACTGATCCTTCATCATTTGCTGGCCAAGGAGGATCACAGGACCTAGCTCTGTCTTTCTACCTCAGGTTGGTTCATATTTGAACAATACATAGTGTAGGGCAGGGTACCAGCACTCTTGCATACCCTGCAGGTGCAGGGAATGTGTGAGGACACTGACAGCGAGCTCTTTGCTAGAGCGGGTGGGCAACATGAGGGGGCATCTCTGGCTGTGCTGGCAGGGTGGAATGTAGACCAGACTGGCCCTGTTTGCTGTGCTCTTCAGACACGACACTTAGGGGATCTGAGGCATCTCCCTTCTTCCTCAGAACAAAGGGAGGTGTCCTAGGGGAACAGGGAACCTGTGGTGTAGAGATAACCAGCCACCACAGGGAATATGCAAAATTTGAATGAATAAGGTGTCAGAGCCCTATTAATAGGGCTTGGGCTCTTAATTCACTCAAGCTTTTTGCAAAATCTTCTTTCAAGTGTGCAGTGTCTTCTGCTCCACTTTTTTCTCTCCATTCCCTCCCCCCCGCTCCAGATAACTCACAGTTGCCTTTCTTTTCACTGCAGAAACCAGGAGTATTTGACCAGCCACCTGAACTCTTCCCAAGGTAAGAATGAGACATAGGGCTGCACTCTAGAACCACCAGAAAGAATGGCATTATTACAGTGCTATCACTGTAGAAGACTTAAGAGGTCTTGCTTGGTCATCAGCTCTCCAGCGTGCTCTTTCCAGATTGCTTGATGTGATCTGTCTCCTTTTCCCTTTCAGAGGTACCAACCCCTTTGCCACAGTCAAGCTACGTCCCACGGTCACCAACGATCGCTCTGCACCCATTATCCGATGAAATGGTGCTGCAGGGAAGAGGAAGGCATAGGAGTGACGGGCTGCAACCCCTATTGGGCAGTACCTCATGCTACCGATCACAGAGTGACCTCTCTCTATCCCTCCCTTCCCTCTGGGACATGGGGATCTCATGGCTGTCTGGCATGCTGTAGCCAACAGCAGGCCCTCTTTGGATTGCCCTTCACCCCTGTGTGATGTTATCATGCTTGAGTGGGAGAAGCCTGGTGATAGTGGCCTGGAGGGTGGGGGGAGGGAAATTCTGATGGTCTGGGAGAAGGACACTTGCCAGATTTTGCTGCTGGAAAAACGAACCCCAGAAGGAGGTGGCTGCCACAAAGCTGCCAGTGATGTGACTTGGCTGAAGGGTTCTTGTCCCCTTTGGCAGCCAGGTTTGTTTCAGCCCCTCCTCACCACCAGCTGACCCCTTCCCTGGCCAGTCAGCTCCTGGGCACAGGGAAGGAGGTGATGGAGCCCAATGTCGCTGTCCTACTCTTCCACCAGTTGTCCTGTGGAGAAAGCATTTTGAAATAAAACAGACAATGCTGCTTCCATAGCTGTTCCAGCAGTCAGGCCTTTGATGTGCTCAGAGGGCATGGAGAGGAGGATGTGGCTCCCCTAACAGCCAGGGGATGGGGGGCTGCTTGACCCTCTGCCAGGCCCCACCAGCCAGCTCTGGCTCTGCTGTCACTGGAGGGCAGCACAACCCTGCTTCCTGGTCCCCACAGCGCCTGGTAGGCCTCAGGCTGGAGGATAAGGCCTGGCAGCCATCTTCTCACACACCATTCCGGGCCCTGTTACCAGGCTGCCCTCCTTCCCAGGAAGGGAGCACAAGCAGCAGCCCAGCCCTGAGCCGATTAGCCTTATTAATAGAAATTAAACCCCGGCTGTGAGCGCTGCCAAGACCTGCGGGCCCCGCATGTGCCTCCTTCCCCACTGATGGGGCACAGGGACTAAGAGGCTTGGGAGGATTAACTTGTGGGCCCCAAAACCCTGGCCCCAGAGCCTGCAGGGGAATGGGCTCCCCCACATGTGGCTGGGAACCATGGTGGCAATCGAATGGCAACCATGTAGGAGTTTTGTTTTGGGGGAGCTGCTGAGGGTGGGATGGATGTCCCAGCAGCTCTTCCAGCCATGGAGGGTGGCAATCCCTCAGCGGCTCCACCTCATCTTCACTCTCTGCTGGGCATGTGCCCCTTGGCTTTGCTCCAATCCGGAGCACTTGGAGGCACTCATCTCCTGTTTTGTTCCTCACTGAAACATGGATCTCTGCTATGTTCTCCCCCTGCACCCAGTCTCCTGCACAGCCCATTACAGCATTCCTCTTTTTCGTCCTTTGTCCCCTCCCAACCTGCCCAGTTCTGCTGGGAGAGTAGTGAGGAGCCCCTTGGCAGGCCATGGGATTACTGTGGGATTCGGGCCGCGACGGGCAGCCTCCTCCTCCCTATTGGCTGGAAAAGCCTCTTAAAAGTGGAGAAGTGCGTTCTGCACGCTCAGCACCTGCTGGTCTTCATCAACCTGAAGCCATAATCAGCCACTGACCCACATCCACGCTGCCTGCATCCACCCAGAGGAGGCAAAGGGGTCCCCTGCGTGGGGCATCCCTTCTGCGGGTGGTTTTGCAGAAGGTGGCCTTGGAGGAAAGCAGGCTGAAAGGGGTATTAGCTCTGCAGTGAGGACGTGGCTGCCCCTGAAGAAAGTAGCAGGGCACAAGAGACTCCTGCAGCTGTCACTCTGTGCCCTGCTGACGGCATGCCCACCATGGAGCAAAGAACCTGCGGGGCCATCTGACCAGGCACTCGTCCAGAGCCAGGAAGTACCAGCTAGACTGATCTGCTCGGTCTCTGGGGTCTTTGGTGCTCATCGCTTCATTGCACAGGTCAGTGATGCAGAGGGATGGTCGTATCTGAGCGCACATGACAGCTTCTGAAGGCCTATACTCATTTCATTCTTTAGTGAAGGCTTTCCCGTGGTGGTTTTTGTAGGCTACTGGCACAAATTGTGGCCTTTGCATTTATTAAACCCTTCCCAACCTATCGATACTCAATTGAGGAACCAAGAGACATCCTTATATTTGTGTGGATGCTCCTGGATGCTGGTAGTGGTGCAGCTTTCCTGGTACAATGGAGTTTTTCTGCAGTGGCCTTCACCTGGTCGTGGTTGGTAACTTCTGGTGCTGGTGCAAGCCTCCTGACTAGGAGGTAGACCTCTCCAGCTGCAGCTAGACCCGTAGCAGTGCTCACTATGGGCCTAACTGCATGCGATGCCCAGGGCAAGTGCTGCTGTCTGTGCTGATAAGCTTTAACATGGGGTATTTTTACCCATGAATAAAGCTCCTTAGCTGTGGAGAAAATAATAGTAAGCTGTAGCATATGCAGAGGCAGGTACAGGGTACATGGTGTGACCACCGTGTGCAGTGGTGAGCAAAGGAGCCCGCGTGCGCACCAGGGTGTTATGATTGAGGCAGCTCTGAACCGCCTGCTCAGAGCTGGGATAAAGCTTCAGCAGAGCTGTGCTGCTGCACGTTGGCTTGGAGGGAGCTCCACGTGTGAGCTGCTCAGCTGCACCTCAGCTTTGTCAGTCAGCATCGAGCTGCAGACAGGTAAATGTTCTTTCATACCTTGCTGTATAGGTGTGTTTTGCCATGGAAGGGGTTCCTGCAGGTAGCCATCCAGCTCTAGACTCAAGCAGTAGTCATGGATATTTGTCTAATGTGCTCAGATGATGTTGATTCATCACTAACAGGTGATGCTGTGGAAATCTCTGAAATGATCCCACAGGTGGACAAAGGTTTTCTTGCTAGGAAAATGAAATGCAAAGGGTCTAATTGATTGGTTTGATTTGTGGCAGAGGACAGAAACAAGAAGAGTGAGGCTGCAAGATGGGCTCAGGGTATGCCTGGTGGCAGCTGCTCTTATTTGAGGTGCAGTCGATGTATTGGTTGTTGAGGACAGCACTGACTGAGCCATCTGTGCACTTTTGCAATGGGTCAACTTTTGCTTGCCTGTAACTAGGTTGGGCTGGGTGAGGAGCAAGGACAGGTAGGGGCTGAAGCTGAGTTTAGTGGGCAGTACTGATGGTGGGTTGATGGTGGGACTAGATAATCTTGGAGGTCTTTTCCAACCATAATGATTTGATGATTCTATGGGGCTGCGCTCAGTCTGATTGTGCTGGTGCCAGTGGTCAGAATACCACCAGAAAGGGGTGAAGGGAAGGTATGTGTGTCTGTAGAGTGTGTAATTAACCTTTTCATTCTAGCAATGATTCTTCTCTTTTTTTTGCAGCCTGGTCTCAATTCATGCCTCTGCCCCTTGCCGCAGTCTCTGAGAGCTGTTAGGGTATTGCCACCTGCAAGAGCTGCCTCAGTCCTCCCCTTTTTTGTGGCTGATGGGGTCCTGAAGGTTGGGAAGCTCTGCTGCAGTGTACTGTGGCTATGGCAGACACCTGGGTGCTGGCATAAACAAACCCCAGGAGGAGGAGGAAGGAGGGAGACCACTGGGGTGGCTGGTGACTATCCACCATAACTTCTGCAGGTCAGATGCCTGATTAAAACCATCGCCCAAGACCATGTGGTGTCATTTTGTGTGCTAGCACCTTCTGATAATACTGGGGAGTATCAAATCAAAGATCAGCGATAACTTTGCATACAGGTGTGAAAACAAGCTTAGATGCGGAAGAAACTGAGGTAGTGCTTGGTTTTGGAAGGGGTATGGCAGAAACTTGGTACCTAGGGGAGAAATGAGAAATGCATTCTTACAGCAGCCAACTGGAGCAAAATTCTTGTGCAGCTTAGGAGTCCTGAGAGCAACTCACAAGACATATCCTCTAATTCCCTCCTTCTCCCCCCTTTGTCTTTGTTGCGGCCCCTCTGGATAGGTATGGAGCCCTAATCTCTCTGGCATGCAAATAACCACTGCCACAGGTTTACCATGCTCTCAGCCTTCACCCATTTTCCAAGTCTAGTCCCTTGTAGCAGGGAAAGGAAAGTGAGGGCTATATACAGAGGGCATGGAGGGAGACCTTGTAGTACATGTTTGCCTGCTATGCTCTTCTCTTGCAGAATCTGCAGATCTCTTGCTGTCTCCCTGTGTCACCCTACCTCATCCCGGCCTGCCTTTCCCCACCCAGACTAGACAATGGGGAGAGCTGACCCAGAGGAAGGGCAGCTCCCAGCTCCTGTGAAACCCCCAGATGGTGGCTGGGGCTGGATCGTGCTCTTTGGCTGCTTTGTGATCACTGGCTTCTCCTATGCCTTCCCGAAAGCTGTCAGTGTCTACTTCAAGGAGCTGATGAAAGATTTCCATGTGGGGTACAGCGACACGGCCTGGATCTCCTCTATCATGCTGGCCATGCTCTATGGAACAGGTGATGCTTGGAATAGCTCTTCCTACTCAACCTGAGCCTCCTCTGTCCTTCTAGAGTTCCAAACCATGTCCCCATGGGCACACTCAATGGCCTCACCAGAAACCAGTGTGCCGAAGACAGTTATCCTGCTACATTCTTCTAGATGTGTGGTACATTTCATGTCTCTATCTCCTCTGCCCCAGGAGATCTCTGGGGTCACCCCACTGTCCATGATGTTTGCTGAAGCACCAAGTCCTTTACTGTTCCCAGAGAACAGGGGGCTGAAGGCAGGGCAGGGCAAAGATCTCCACATCAGGACTTCTGTCCCTTGGCCAGGCCCAGGGACTGTGTAGCTAAACAGCCAAGCAGTGATCTCTGCCATTAATGTTCCAGTGCCCTGTTTGGGCACACTGCCCCTTCCCACATGTCCTGTCTATCTATCTCCTTCTGAAATCCTACTCAGCCTTCTCTGCTTCCTCCCAGGACCAATATGCAGCATCATGGTGAACCAGTTTGGCTGCCGACCTGTGATGCTCATTGGAGGGCTGCTAGCTTCCTCTGGGATGATTCTGGCATCTTTTACCACCAACATCATTGAGCTTTATCTGACAGCTGGTGTGCTGACAGGTGAGAACCCCAGGAGTAGGGGCAACACACTGATGGAAGAGCCAAGAGTGCACTGTATCCCCTTTAGCATTGCCATGTCTGGCATCAGGTCACCCCTCAACCTATTTACACCTGCTCACAGGAAGCATCTAGTCTTGAATATTGCACTGTAGGAGGTTTATCTGCTGAATATAAACAGTCAGGAGAGAGGGAAAGAAGAAAGGCAAGCAATGTCCAGTGAGGTGCAGGCAACTGGAGTGGCAAGAATATATAGTGGTATTGGGACAAAGTTCCTGTTTAAGGCAGAGATCCTGTCTAAATGTGGCCACAGTTATCAGATTCAAATACAGTTCCAATAGACAAGCTATTAGCCCATTTTTTTTCCAGTGAAGAAGAGGCTTGTGTGGGAGGACTTCACGATTAGGACAGTTTTGGGTGGGTTTTTGCTTGTTGTAATACGTCTCACATCCTTGCATCCCTCCCTCTCTCCTGGCTCTCACCCTCTCATAGGTCTCGGTATGGCATTGAACTTCCAGCCCTCACTGATCATGCTGGGCACCTACTTTGACAAACGTCGGCCTCTTGCCAATGGACTGGCTGCTGCTGGGAGCCCTGTCTTCCTTTCCTCCCTCTCTCCACTGGGGCAAGTGCTACTGGAGAAGTTTGGTTGGCGAGGAGGGTTCCTCATCATGGGGGGCCTTCTACTCAACTGCTGCACTTGTGGGGCAGTCATGAGACCCCTGGATACAGGCATGAAGCGGAAAATGGAGAAAGCTCAGGACAAATATGAAGCCAAGGAGATGCTGCCCATTGGAGGCAAGTCAGAGGAGGGCATCAGCAACACTGATGGAACCAAGAAAGCCAAGAAAGCCAAAAAGAAGCCCAAGAAAGGAAAGAAGCTGTTGGATTTCAGCATCTTTTCCAACCGAGGCTTCATCATTTACACTATCTCAAAGTTCATCCTGGTCTTGGGTCTCTTCGTGCCCCCCATCTTGCTGGTCAACTACGCCAAGGACACAGGAGTACCAGACACAGAAGCCGCATTCTTGCTCTCCATCATTGGTTTCATCGACATCTTTGCCCGGCCAGCGTGTGGCATGGTGGCAGGCTTGAAGTGGGTCCGCCCTCACGTGGCATACTTGTTCAGCTTCTCTATGCTCTTCAATGGCTTGACAGACATCTGCAGTGCCAGGGCTAGCAATTACACGGGGCTGGTCATCTTCTGTGTCTTTTTCGGCATTTCTTACGGCATGGTAGGGGCTCTGCAGTTCGAGGTGCTGATGGCCATTGTTGGCTCCCAGAAGTTCTCCAGTGCCATCGGGCTGGTCCTACTTATTGAGGCTTTTGCTGTGCTCATTGGTCCACCCTCTGCAGGTAGGTCTTGCGCTGAAAAATACAGGTGATTATTTTTGCTGCCATCCCACAGTGTTGCAGGTATTGGTTGTGGTCACAATCCTTGAATAAAGGCCCCACTTCTCAATTTCAAAGTTCTACTGGAAGCACTCTGAAGTGAGAGCTCCTGGTCTCCCTTCATGCACTGCAGCTGAGCCAGGGAAGAAAATGGTGATATTTCCTTCTGCTTTTCAGAGAGATCTCAGCAATTGCAGGCATACAGAATGGCACGACTTCTAGAGTCCCTCGGTCCTCATCAGTGACACTTCTTCCTCTTTCATGCTGGGATACATGTTTCTGCCTTCACTGTAACACTGCATCATATCATGCTGTAGTTAGGGTCAGGCACATTTTGCAAGCAATCCTGTGAGAGTCTTCAATAGGAAAAGATTATTTCAAATTCTCCTTGATGTCTGTGGCACTTTGATTGATGCTGTGAATGGTGATTTCAACTTATATTAGCCCCAACATGTTGGTGTCAATCAAGGCTGCCAAAACAGTCCGTATAGCCACCTGAAGCTTTTGCTGTTACAGTGTTTTCCATGCTGGCCTTCCCTCTTACATATTGTTTGACAGAGTTTAAAGTCAAATGGTTTCTTGTATAGAACAGGGTGTAGGAGACTACTGTGAATGAAATTTCTCCAGGTCAGGAAACTTCAAGAATGATGAGGGGAGTCTGAAGACACTGAGGCAGCAAAGCCAAGACACACAGGTAGTGGAGGATGTATCTTCAAGGCCACCACCCCTCTCATCAGTCAGTGGTCAAACCACTGTGGGCCATCATGGAGAGTGGGACTCCCTCCTCAGTTCAGAGCTGTGCTTTGGCACTATGTGAGTACAAGCTGGGACAGAGATGGAGCAGGGTCACTGATGCAGCACAGTCACATGGACTGGGGGGCTCCCATTTCCCCACCCCAGAGGGACTTTGTTGCAAGATCTGCTTGTATATGAAGCTTGAGGGTGCTTGCAAACCCCACAGCTCGGACTTGGCACAGCCACTTGACTGAAAGAAAAGGGTTGAACAAAGTGTCTTTGTTTGGTGTAATCCTCCTGAGCTGTTTCCCCCTCTATGGGGCTGAGGGGCTCGCTGTAGGATAAGCTGCGCGCACACACGCACGCACACAATCCACACTTGCTGTCCAGTTGGGGTGAAAAGGGCACATTCACCTGCTAAGGAATTTGCTGTTTGTGAATGCAGGGCCGGTTTCATTACAGCTGGGACCAAGGGGTCACATCTGCTGGCAGGAGAATGCAGGACTGGGATGAAGCTTTTGGCCATCACAGCCCCATCTCAGCTTGGCAAATGCCATCTCAATTACAGTGGGAACTCTCTTTCCATTGTCAGCCTTGAGACATCTGGGAGAACATAGAATCATAGAAAGGCTAGGGTTGGAAGGGACCTCAAAGATCACCTAGTTCCAACCCCCCTGCCATGGGCAGGGCTGCCAACTACTAAAGCAAGCACTAGATCAGATTGCCCAGGGCCCTATTCAATCTGGCCTTGAATGCCTCCAGGGATAAAACATCCACAGCTTCTCTGGCAGCCTGTGCCAGTGCCTGAACGCCTTCTCTGTGAAAGAAGAGATATCTCTTTGGCAGAGGTGTGTGCCCTCCAAGGAAGCCTTGCCCTCAGAGGCTGACCTCATCTTGGCAAGAAGATGGCCCATCACAGCCTGACATCATGATATCAGTGCTTCACCATTGTTTAGCCTTGTCAGAACATGGGAAAGCACCGAACCCACACTCTTAAAGTAGTGACCCTGGTGGCACAGCATGACTCCCAGTTGCCCATCCCCTTACCCAAGATGATTTCAGATATCCAGGCTTCCCGCTCTTCCTTTCAGAAATGGGTCCCCAAGTGCTGCCCAGCTGTGCTGCTCTGTCCATCTAGGAGTGCCTAGACTGAGGCTAACCTCCTTGTTTCTTCTCCAACCTCCAGGCCGCTTGGTTGATGCTCTCAAGAACTACGAGGTGATCTTCTACTTGGCGGGCTCAGAGGTGGTGCTTTCCGCTCTCTTCCTCGCTATGGCCACCTACTGCTGCCTGAACCGAGGGAAGAAGACACCTCCCCCAGAGAAAAACCCTTCAGCAGGTGGTGGGAGTGACACTGAAGAAGCCGAGTCTGATGTGCAGGAAGCTGAGGAACACAGCAGCGATAACCATCAGCCAGCCCATGCCAGTGACAAGGCCATGGTAGCAGCCAATGAGGAGGCCAACCATGTGGAGGATGAGCAGAGTGGGGAGGGAGGCAGGTGTCCTGAGGCAGATGGGGAGGTGTTGGCACGAGCTGGATGCAATACTGACCAGACAGTGGAGAGGGACAGTTTTTAGCCAGGAAAGAGGAATGGGGATGTAAATTACTGGCCTGGTTTGTGTGTAACTCAGCGTGGGAGCGTAGATGGGATGTGGATTGGAAAACAGAAAGGCAAAAGCAAATGTAAGAGATGAAAGAGTGAAAGTCTAAGAATAGCTGGTCCTCATGTACATATGTCCACATACCTACAAAGAGATATGTCTACTTGCATTCTGCACCATGCTGGTACAATGCAGGCTCAGTGCAGCCCAACCACCAGAATCTTCTTCCCCCTACCTCCAAACCAGCCCTGGAAAATATATTTTGAAGAGGCTGCGAAGGACTCTCTTTTTCTTTCTGCATTGTCACAATACAGAACACAATTAGAGACTCTTTGTAATCATCTCTGGTATGCTCTGATCTAGTGTCAGTGTTTCCTCTATGCCACTCCTGGGGTCGGGATAGCACAGCTCTGAATGGCATTGCTCTTGGAAGGACCAAGGGCAGCTGCCATACCTGGTCTGGGCTTGCCTTGCCCCTGGGACACACAAATCAAGGGGTTTGTGATAGTCATGGGAGCAGGCATGCCAGGCAAGCTGGGAATAGGTTTAAGAGATGCTGTAGCTCATAGCTATCACTGGGTCATGTCATGCTGCAGCCAGCATGGGAGTAAATGCTGCATCTTCCACAGTACCTCCTCAGGGCACTGCTGAACCAGTGGGAGCATTGGTTGTGATCACCTCCCTCTTGAGCACCTTCAGTGGCCAGTAAAGCCGGGGCAGTGGCACATAATGGCTCTTCCAAGCTGCTACCAAAGTGCAAGAAGGTGGCACCTCAAAAGGGCTAATGCCACTAAGCAAGCTCCACAGCACAGAGCTTTGCTGCCAGGAATAGCAGTGGCAGCTGGGGGTGGGGTTATCAGTGCAGGTAAACATCCCTGTCCCAAGCGATTATCCACTCAGCAGGAATGGCACAAGATGTGCGCGTGTGTGTTTTCTTTTTAAATAGAGAAAGGTCTCTTACATAAAGGAATCAAAGGTAAGGAAGAAAGACAAGCTGTGGCCTCTTGGGTGCCACCAATGAGGGTGGTGGGGCACATGGCCAGGCAGGCGTGACTCCCCTCCCCCTGCCCACAGTGGTGGATTTCTGCATTCAGAGAGGACAACCTTCCCTGGCATGCTTAAACCGCTCTTAATCTGCCTTGGGACCGGATCTTTTATAAACACCCTTGGCCAAAGCCCTTTCTTCCGGTTAGCCCTGGAAGAACCTCTTACTGCAAGGAGGGATCAAGACCTAAGCAGAACTGGTCTGCAAGGAAAGCAGCCCATGAGACCATCGGACAAGGAGGTCATTCCAGACAGGACTGGCTGTTAATTGATGAGTAAGGTGAAGCCAACAGAACTCACAGAGCTGTTTAAACCTAGCTGGGGCATGGGAACACGATGGAAAGAGTTTCTCGGGTGTATCTAGCATGAAGAAACCATAATTGATGAGCAAACTACAGTTGCTGGATGAGTGCCAGTTTAAGAACATGACTGACAAGGAGAGTAATAACAGAAATTGGAAGGCAAAACACAAACCCACATAGGTCTGTGCTTGGTTCTACCATGGCTAATAGCGCTGTCGTTAGTTCTAACTGTGAGCCAGTCACATCACAATGTATTCAGTTTTTGTTCTTTTTTTTTCCTCTCCAAGCCCCCTTAGAAACCTCATAAATCAGACCAAGCACCACAAGAAATGCTGCATGTACAGCCCAGGGAGAACATGCAGCAGCAGCAAGAGTGATTGGAGCCCTGTGGGCATTCAGCCACTGCTCTGCAAACTTGTTCTTCCCACAAAAGGTAAGAGCACTATTTCTGCTCTGTACAAACAAGTTGCTCCACAGCAACCTGTCCTCCAGACCCTGGTCTTCCTTACCAACCAGTGCCTCCTTCTAGAAGCAGCTCGCAGCTTCCCAGAGGTCCAAGATCCACAGCTTGAAAAAAACCACCCCTATCAGCACCAGGCAGGTCCCTAGAACAACACCCCCTCTGTTTCCCTGTCACCACTTCACATTTCCCACAAGCGTCCTCCTCTTAAATCTTTTCACAGAGGCAAATAACAACCCCTTAGGCTACGAGATCTTGCTATAGACTGTGCTGTGAGATACCCAGCCCTCTTCCTGCCCACTTTCTCTGTGATGGCAATCACCACTGCTGAGTACTTGCCAGAGGACCTCAGGGGATGGTTTCATGCCAAAATCAGTCTCCTGCAGCCTCTGGTTCTGGCTCAGGCCCTAGTACATCCACTGCTCAATGCACACTGGCTTGTGCTGTTACTGCTATGCCACACAGAAGATTCTTTACTGCAGCACTTGCTCGTGTTTGGGGTCTTATTCAAGCAAGGACAACCATATTCATGAACACAGAATAAGAGAGGTTGCTGAGGCAGAAATGGTGCCATACTTCTTCTATACCACTCCCCAAAAGGCTAAGGCTGCTTGCTTGTAAACAGGTTGCAAAAAAATGCTGCTGGGCTATGTTGCCCTCCACTTTCACACTGTTGACTTTCAGACAGGTTCCACTGAAGCTTTTTCTGTTCCTCTGAACTATTCCACATTCTGGCACAATGGAAAGAGGATCAGGGATTTGAGCATCAATGTACTTCTGGTGCAATAGATGAGCTGTACAGCAAAGCTGGTTCTGAAGCAGCATAAAGACGAGACCAGGCTGGTGCTTCCTTGGAAGCTAAGATGCAGAGAAACTGTTACTGCATGGAGGAATGGCCTTGCTACAGCATCTGTAATGTTTTTCAGGAAGCCTGAGCCATAGCAGCCATAGCATCCTGGCACAGAGACATCTGTGAGTATGAGCAAGAAAAAACTCACCAGCATAAGCAAACACATCACTAAAGCAAAGCCAGGAACAACAGGAAACAAAACTATCACATTTCTCTTTATTACACACAACAGTACACTTAGAGTCCATTTACATCTTCCAGAGCAGCTTGCCCATGGATGACTTTCTTCCACGCACCCATGGAGATAACAAGTCTCCAAAAATACAAAAACAGAAAAACAAAAACAGAAAAACAAATCAAACTAAACATCTCAATCTTAAATTAATGCCTTTAAATAACTTCTCTCACTACTATTAGAATGTAATGACAGAGAAGTCAAAACCCTGGCCTCTGAGCAGCACACCACTGCCAGCAAGAAGTGTCATCTGGATCTGGGATCTGCCCACAAGGGTGGTGGGAGGAGAAAAGTAAGCTTTACCTTTCCCTCCTTCCCTTGTGCTGGGGAATGTGCCATTAGCTTCTGTCAGAACGGAATGGGTAGGTAGAGCAGAGAGCAGTATTTTGTATGCTATTCATACTTCACACTCAGAATCACCATGTCTCTGTCACAGACCTTATCTTCCTCTCCCTGCAGAGCTTCCTGCCTCTCCTCACTAGTATAAGGATGAAACATCACCTTTGCAGTGGTGGTTCCTCATGGCACCTGCACAAGGAAAGGAGTTTGCAGGTCTTACTGCACATCCTCAAGAAGCCCATTTGGTTACTATCCATTGCAAAGAGCAGTATGAGAGAACAAGAGAAAGGAAATGCATGCAACTTTGCTCTTAATTTCAGGAACCAGATTCAGACAAACATGTTAACCCCAGTATCTCTTGAACTTTCTGATCTAAGGTCCTCTCTACCACATGTGGCAGAGCTACATACTGGAGGACCCAACCCTAGGGTATAGCTATGGAGTGTACAGATGGCGCTAGCTGTGCAGGAGCTCAAAGAATATGAAGAGGATAGCAGCCAAGGAAACAGTCTTGTAGATCCTTGCAGCATTCAAACACCAGCCTCTCTCAGGACAGCTTTCCCCAGACCCCTTGGGTAGGGGATGAACCCATCATGTGTACCACCACTAGTTCTAGACATCAGCTCTGACTTGCTCTTATTTCTTAAAAGTGGTGTTGCAGAGTGTTGGGAGTGATCATCCTAAAAAAAAACCTGTCCCAGAGCTCAAGGGATGTGTTCCAGGAAGAAAAGAGAGGAAGATCGAAATAAGCCAAAGCCTGAAGCATGAAGACAGCAAGCAGTGAGGTGAAGAAAACAATGCTGGTGCTAACTTTTTCCCATGGCACAGGGGAGGACAGGAGGAGACTGTTCTTCCATTTATGGTTATCTCCAGATGTTCAGCAGTCTTCCAGATACCAGAGATGGTACAGACGATACAGAGAGAAATGGTGCATCCTGCACGCTCAGCTGTGCACATGGAGTCACACGGCAATGTGGGAGGAGATTCTCTTCCCCACAACTCAGTATCCAGTTGGGCAACAGAATTCTGCAAGGAAAAAGGAGTACCCAGGCAATCAAGCAAATGAAGAGAGGAATGCTGAGGTTGGCCCCAATCCAACCAACTACTGCCACCCAGAGTAGAGGAGGAATCCCAGGCTGGACAACACAGACAATCACGAAGGATGAATCTCCATGTAAAATACATGTTTTCATAACAGTCTGTAAAGTCATTTCCTCCGTGCCATATTGGCACATTCAGGCATCATCAATGAGCTTTTCACCATTTGCATCCTCCTTCCCACTACTCTCTCTCTCACTTCCTCCTCCTTCTTCTTCTTCTGCCCCATCTGTGTACGTGTCCTTCTGCCCATAGTTCAGAGTAGTGCGGGCAAGATCCACTTCAATGGGAAAGACATCTGCGTCTCGGAGCACAGCATAGCAGTCGTCATAGTACTTTGACATTGTGGAGACAAAACGCTGGAGCTGGAACACTATGTCCTGCACTGTAATGGAAACACGTTGGGAACAAATCAGGTGAAACCCCTTCCCAAACAGTGTGAAGGCTGTAATCAAGACTCCCTCACCAGCAGGAGTTACAGACTCCCACTCATTAGTCCCATGTGGTGCCTGAGGCACAGATGTCTCAGGCATAGTCAATCATAGAATCACCAAGGTTGGAAAAGACTTCCAAGATCATCCAGTCCAACTATCTACTTACCACCATTATTTCCCCACTAAAATATGTCTCTCTTAGTACAGCACAAACATTTCTGGAACACCTCCAGGTGACTCCACCACCGCCCTGGGCAGCCTGTGCCAGAGCCTAACGACTCCTTCAAAGAATAAATTTTTCCTAACATCCAACCTGAATCTCCCTCCCCTGATCATCTTGAGGCCAACAAAGGGTTCTTCAGCACAGACCGTTAAGATGAATGAGGAGCATGAAGCCTAAAGCCACATATACCTGAGCTTTCCAAGTGCAGGACACAGCAGTGGTACTCACCATGTTTCTGGTCTAGGAGCTCTATTTTCTCTAGCACATCTTTCCTCATCTTGGCAAAACGTGTGCGAGCCTCCTGGCGGCAACGCAGGATAAGGCGGTACTCGTAGTTGCCAGTGCTGACTCGGTAGAGGGGCTCACCCAGAGCCTGCCAAAACACAGCACCATTTCAGTGGCTCCCACAGCACTGCCTGAACACACAGTTTGCATACTGATACAGACTTGCAGTGACCTTGGGTATTACAGCCCTCTCAGAAACTGCAGTCAAGAAGCATGAAAGACTGTGTACACAGCCACGACAGCAAACTGACAGTCACTGTGGCCATTCTCAAGAGCAAATATGCACCAGTCACAGTAAAGAAGGATGCCACTATAAAACAAAGAAAACAGAACAGGCACCTTCTGAGTCAGTACAGAGAAGTGGAAGGGCTTCTTAACTGAACTATTATGACAGACACCATAAAAAAGCAAGCCTAGGGCCTGAGGGATGTATTAATTTACATTAATCACACAGCAAACTCTGAGCTTCAGTGCAAGTCTTATTCTGTGGACTGCATAATGCAGTGCATGTCTCTACAGGGAATTCTGTGCTTTCTACAACCATCCCATCACAACATTTGATCCATTAGGGATGGGCCCATAAACTGACCCACAAAATAGTTTGGAGGGAAAGGTGTTAGGTCTGTCAGCTAAACAACATTCTTCTCTTGCACCTGCAAATCTAATATAAAAATCCATGTTACTGACTATGGCTTCATAATGCACACTACACATGCCAAAACCCAGAGATGTTACTCTGCTGGCCAAGACAACTCTTCCATTCCCAACTAGCACCAGAGACGTAATTAAAAGCTGTGTTAGGGAAGTTTTATTCATTCCTGGCACGGCAATCTAGGAATCACAATAAAGAACAAATCCCTCCTCTGAAAATAGTGCCTACAATAAAACAGATCTTGCTTTTATGCAGGGAAATTGGGTATGTGGGGAGCACTTTTAGCTATCTTAAACAGTGCTGCTAAGGATGACAGATGCGAAAGTTTAAAACAGGCAGCAAACTGTTACTGGAGAATGTCAATGGGGGTTGGTTTTGGTGTTTTTTTTTTTGAAGCCTTCTGAATTCACATTACTTATTTTTAGGAAAAAAATATTCTTAAGAGATCCTTTAAACCATTTCTTCAATAATAAACGAAGCTTTCATATGCATTTTTTTTTGCCGAGAAGCTAAACCTCCGTTTCTCAGAAGCAAGATTTAATTAGAATTAATGGTAAGCTGTGCACTAGACACAAATGGAATCTGTGAAGATAACACCTTAAATCTTCTTACACAAGCTAATATTACTTAAACACCAAGAGAGGCAATCACCATGCATAGAGGCAGATAAGTTGACTGCTCCCTCTAGTATCCCACAGCATCCATGAGAGCTACTGTCAGTTTCCTAGGTAGTGTTTAAGGATTTCTAGGTTCTAATTTGTTCTAAGAACAAATGGATGTAGTTCTTAGGATGTATTTGCTAGTGTGTCTGTGCATACCCAATTACAAGGCAGTGTGCACACAGAATCTACAGTACCAGAGGATGCAGTTTGCTATGCCACAGTACTCACAATGCAGCTGTATTCTTCATCATCCATCTCTTTGACTTTCAGGCAGTAAGACTTCACAGGATTTAAAAGAAAAAAAAAAAAAAGCAGATAAGGAATATTAAGGATTAGAAGCAATTCGACCACCACTCACAGCCATAGAGTTGTATCATTTCAAGCCTTCCTTCAATTGCTGCAGCTAAGGATGGTGGGGAAAGCACAGTGGGATCAGAAAAACTGTTTAGAGAAAATGGTGGGGAAGGGAGAAGGGTCTTATTTTCATGAAGTATTTGCTCCTGTAATACGAGTATAACCCAGTAGGAGAAAAATCCTGCATTCAACTACTGTTTGGGAAAACACACTGCTGGAAAACCATGTAGAAAGTGTAAATAAGGAAGAGAAAAAAAAGATGAGCTGTGGGAAAGGATTGATGTGGGAAGTTGCCATCTTCACTTGCCT
>JAPSGF010000044.1:2735308-2751989 GCA_035772895.1 Perdix hodgsoniae
GATAAAAGCAAATAGATTACGACAATTACAGAAATTGTCGTAATCTACAGAATTACACAACCCTACACTATTTTCGTTTTTTGATGTAGAAAACAGGGTGTGAGTAGAATGGAAGAGGAAGAAAAAACAGCAAACCATGGTTTAAATGAAAGCAAACATAATTTGACAGCTGTCCAATTTGACTGAAGAACTGACTCAAAAATAGGGACTCTGAGACGAACACAAACTCAACCAGGATTCCTTACAAATGAATATGGAAATTAATTTGGTCAGATGGAAAGTAAGTCATCTGGATTCCAAGACACCCACTTTATTGGTGAGAACTATGAGATCAAAAGGAGATGTTTGAATCAGAATTATCTGTCAATAGACAAAGACCTGGGGGAAGACAAAAGAAAGCATTCTCATATTAACCGTGGAAGGATGCACATGTGATCGTGCAGACTGCATGTGATTCTCAGGCTACGATTCTAGAAAACGTAATTTCAACCAGCTTTAAAAAACAAGAGCAGCTCACCAAATATTCAAACTTGACATCCAGGTATTTTTTGATAGTCAGCCTTGTGTCAGGGATGGCTTTATTCAGATACGTGTTCAAGTCAGTCAGCATCTGCAAGGGAAACATCCTGTTGCCAAACCTAAGTTTAAAAAGCATGACTATAATTCATGAAGTCCAACCTTCTAATGGGCACAGGTCATGAGACTGTCTCGAGTTAACTCTTCTTTGAACTAGAACACATTGGAAAAAGAATGTTTGATCTTGATTCAGGATTGTCACCGTTAGAAGACCCATTACAGTTGGTAAGTGGTTCCAATGCTAGAAATGCATGCCTCGCTTCTGGTCTGTATTTGTTTGCTTTTAATTCAACTTGTTTCATTTGTAATTAGCCCTGGAAATTGCTCTCCCAGATTACAGATGAACTAACCAAGACTGTCCATGCAATACAGCACCTAAAGTAGTGCTCAAATCAATATTTAATATCCTGTTTGCTAAACAAAATGAATGGATATCCTGATGGTTCACTCAAATTTGTTAAGCTCTCTTAAATTTAGTGATGTCTCTTAGTTATGGATACCAATATCAGGGAAAGGACTCCAGGCACTACGCTGATCAAACTACCCTCCCAGCCCCAATAGACAAGAGGCATATATTCATGGGCAGAATTCAAAGGGACAAGTCTGATATATTCCCTGTTTTAACTCAGGTTATTTATGAAGAGTTCTCTGAAGGAAAGCAATGACAGTCTTTCCCACAACAATTGATTTTTATGATAATACCTTCACATACAGTCATCTGTCTTTCTAGATACCCTCCTTCTCCAGACCCTTTACTGGTATGGTTAAATTCTTTACCGGCTTAATTGTTTTCAGAAGGTGAATCCCAAACTTCTCAATGTTGCGATGGGCATCAGCAAATTTCACAAAAGCTTCACTGGCAGCTGGTTGAGGCTCCCGTACACCAATGACTGAAAAAACGTCTCCAAATGCTGGACGAGGGTAATAAATGCAAACAAATGGTAGAAGGGGTTGGCCCTGGAGAAGAATCACACTTCTAATGCCGCAACTCCTTCCCAAAACCTTGCACTTAGCTAAGAGATGATGCTACATACAGCAGACTAGAGGTTGGCAGGGCATTTCTTCAATGTTCTGAGTGAAACACAGGGCCTGTGTTGGCACCATGACTGCTAACACCAGGAGGACAGCCCTCCGCATTTCATTTCTGCAACACTTTGTTTTCCTTGGGTGAAGGAATCACACCTTTAAGTATCAACTAAAACTCCTGAAACTGGAAGTTAAAGACTTCTGCTCCCTTTGCTCACTTGTTACCTCTGTGTGTCTGGGATAGCTCAAAGAAAGCCCTGAGAAGACTCTTGGTGTGCTCTGTCAAGCCTGTAATGGAAGACAGAAAAAGACATTTAAGTCATTTCACTGAAACATAACATAGGCACCTTTCCTTCCCACACAGTATCTGATGAAAGACACAGCTTACCTTTGTACAGTTCTGCAGTCCTCTCCAGCTCCTCCAATCTCTTCACCAATCCATCTAAATGTAAACAACAATCAGAATATTGAATTACAATAATAAAATCTAGGATCTGGTCAAGGCATGTCTGACTGGAAAAACACCAGCTTCCTATCTTTGGTTCAAACTTCTCTCAAATCCAAAGCTTGTCCTCTAGTTTAACATGGGAAGATTTTAAAATAACTGCAAACTGGTTTTACAGTATGAGGTCACTGCCTATCAGCATTCATTACATGAAATTAACTTGAAATTTATTTGAGCTTAGTTATGGTTTAAATGGCCCGAAGGATATAATATACATCACCCAGGAAAGGGCAATAACAACAACGAGGTATAGAAGAAGGAAAGAACTGTGAAGTACTAATGTGGGACATGTTAGTAATTATAAAAAGGTGGTAAGCACAGGAAGGCAAGTGTTCCCTTATAAAAACGTCCTTTTGGGTGATACTCACCATTGCAAAGTATGGCTCGGCTTAACCCCAGGGCATCTGCTGTCCCTGAGCTCATGTTCTCCACCAGTCGATGCTTTACCTTCTTCAATACTAAAACCCAAAAGAGAATATCAAACCAGGATCAGGGTCATTTCTACAGGCATGAAAAGCACATTAGTACACTTCACCCATTTCTCAGAAGCTGAATAAACTCACTAGCCTCAGTCTAACTTACTACTGAGATAGTGAGCAGCAGAGTACCACAGAAACTTCAGTCCAGCTGCTGTGCGTAGCACATCATTTATCTTGCCCACCTGTTCTGTTCTCACATCCTATATACCTAAATCAATAGAGGCCCATCACTTCCTTTGGAAGATTATGCCAATAAATTTCATTATAAGCTACCTATCGTTGTATTTGTAATTGAATTTGCTACACTACTTCAACTCGAGTCAGGATAAGAGGCTAAAAGCAAGGTGAGTAGGATTTAATGTCAAAGTTATTTTTGCTCACATCTTATTTAAACCCTTTTGAGACCCAATGATGAAATACATTTCTCTCTTTGGTGGCCATACTCTGCAAATTATGCCCTTTTCAGCACCAGATCACTCAGCTACATTTATTTAGGGGCAAACTGACAGGAATGTCAAGCACCTGCAGCTCCTAAGAACATCAGCTGCAGCCACAGTGTCCAAGATCTCTGGAAAATATTCCATACTCTCACTGCACTTCTGTTTCACCAGAAATCCATACAAGTTCTTAGCATTTCCTGGAATCCTCATCTATTTATTGGGACATTAAATTAACCACCATTAAAATAAATGAAAGCAACAACAGTACAAGATTCTTTTAGGAAAGTGAAAAATGCAGACCACATAGAAAACTGTATGGGCTTAGCTCAAAACAGTTACTTTATTCTAGGAATAAATCCTCCCTTCTTTCCTGTAAAACATATGACTGTACAAACCAGTGCAGATAGGTACTTCATCACAATTCTAAAAGCTAAGGAACAAAACTCAGTGTCTTTCAACAGACATTTCAGCATACAACTGAAAAATCTCAATAGGTCATCAAAAATACACAGATCAAATGACTATCTAATTGAGTTTTGCTATCCATGCTTAATACAACGCAGAAAAAAACGTATGCTGCAACAACAGCCAAGCCTTGATTTAATTCTCAAGACTACTTCAAAAAGGCAAGGAAGGATTTTTTTTAAACCTCTTATTCTCTTTGACAGTTTCCATCTGAAAATGTTTGAGCTAGGAGGAAGAATGGAAACAGAACAGTACTTCAGTTTCACCCGTGACCATTCTTTCACCCCTCCACGTTGCTTTAACACTGTAGGGAGACAGAAATCACAACATCTTACCGATATCCAAAGACTTGCCCTGCTTTGGATCAGCCTGAAGTTTGTTGTAGTGAATTGTCACTTCTCCCTGTAGGAAAAGCAAATTCAAAGCTGCTGCGCTGGAACCAAGTGACAGCAGCTTTCCTTCACTGATGGACAATACAATGTAAACTATGACCTAGAAGCTCCCCCTCCTACCTCTCACCTTTACCATCTGTATCATCTTGGCAACTTCCACTTTGGTCTTCCCTTTGACAGACTTGCCATTGACCCCTGTGATTTCATCACCCGCTGCCACGGTCCCATCTAAGGCTGCTGGAGTGTTATCAAATACCTAGAGAAGGGGAGAAAAAGCACAAGCAGTCTGGAATCAGAAGAATGAAAGAGAACCGTGCAGGGTTGAAGAACAAACACCTGGCAACTATAATTTCTCCTGTTTAACTTGGTTGTATCTACATACAGTTCATGGTGAAGCATCAGTTTTTCTCCTAATTCTGAGGTAGGATGATCACCTTGCTCTCTCAGGAACTTTTTGTCTTGAAGACACGCCTCTTCATGCACAGGACTTAAAAGTGTCAACACTGTTCCCCTCTGAATTCTAAGATGCTCTCCAAGAAGAAGAATAATCTCAGAAGTCTTTGTGTAATTCTTCCATGCATACTAGATGCTGGGGTAAGGAAATCTTATCTACTGTAAAGTGAAACTTCTCAAACTTTGAATGAAACAAATAGCACAGGGCTCTCCATGGCTTCACCTCTCAGGCCAATGCCCTTTCATTTACTCTTCCTCCCCAGGTGCCCACCTGGACAATATAGAGACAGGGGCAGTATTGTGCTCCTCCCCCAATGCTGATCCCAATCAAGTTCTGGGAGTCCTTCTTCAGGGTCACTGTTCCAGGTACAGTAGGGATCCCTCTAGAATGAGAAAGGAGGTAATGGAAAACTGAACACAGCAGACAGATCTGTATCTGTACGAAACAACTGTGGTATCTGTGACAATAAAAACTGAACACATGATAGACATTGTACATTTTAATTAAGCACATTATCTCTGCCATAGAGTCTATAAGCACATGACAACAGAAATACACTCTGAGCTGCTGTTTTTGAGACAGTGTGCATGGAGTGAAGGAGGGAGAGATGCAGAGAGAACACCACTTTGTTTTAGACAGTGTTTGAGCTGGTCTGTGCTAGAGTAAGAGATAAGTATGTGCCACATAAATGAGACTCCATGCCAAAGAAACTGCTGATTTCATAAAACGTTTTACTTGTTCAAAAAATTTCAGTGTTCCTTACAAACCCATGGGCTCCAGAGGTTTTCTCCACTTATTGCTGCCTCTTACTGTCTTCCATTATAAACTTTTTTTTTTCCCTCTAGCTAAGGTTGTTAATTCACTGAGGATCTGCTAGTATTACCTTGCAACAAGAAGCTCAGAGCAGTCCTTGGAGAGAGATGCAAAGCCCTCTCATCTGCTCACTATCACAGCGATGTCTCATCCCCATTCCCCAGGCAGCAGGAAGCCAGAACTGAGCAGTAAGCCTGACCTTTTAGCACGCCTTAGAATCAGAACTGTTTATTGGAAGGGAGCCTTAAAGGCCATCTACACAAACCCCCTACAATGGACAGAGAAGCCTACAGCTAGATCAAGATGCTCGAAGCCCCTCCAGCCTGACCTTGAATACCTCCTGAGATGAAGCATCCACACCCCTGGGCAACCTGTTCCTTATTGAAACTTCACTACATTTACTGGAGAATAAGTCTACATACAGTCTAAATCTCTCTTCTAATTTGAAACCATTTCCCCTTGTACTATCACAAGGGACCCTGCTAAAGAGTCCCCTTTTTTCTTATAGTCTCCCTCTAAATACTGAAAGGCTGCTCTCTGGTCTCCCTGGAGCCTTCTCTTCTCCAGGCTAACAGCCCCAACTCTCTCAACTTCGTCTCTCTTAGGGTAGATGTTCCATCCCCTGGATCATTTTTGTGTCCATCCTCTGCATGTGCTCTAACTGGTCCACATGTCTCCTGTGCTGAGGACTCCACATCTGGGAGCAGTACTACAGGTGAGGTCTCACAGCACAGAGCAGAGGGGCAGGATCACCTCCCTCTCCCTGCTGACCATACTGCTTTGGATGCAGCCCAGGACACAGTCGGCTCTCTGGGCTGTGAGGGCACATTGCTGGCTCATGTCCAGCTGCCATCCACCAGTGCCCCCAAGTCCTTTGTTGAGGGCTGCGCACCATCCTTACATCCTCCAGCCTGTACTGGTAGCAGGAGTTGCCATGACCCAGGTGCCAGACCTTGCACTTGGCCAAGAGCATCATGAGGTTCTTGTGGGTCCACTGCTGGAGCCTGTCCAGGTCTTTCTGGCCTTGTCAGCAACAGAGAAATCTATCTGCTGCCATTTGGTTTGAGCTGTGAAGGCTATTTCTACTGTTAGAAAAACAAAACAAAAGAAAACCCAGACGAGTGCCATACTCACAGCTTATCTTCCTCAATATCATAATCCACATCTGCAAACATCGTTTTCGCTAACTGGAACCTGATTGTCTGAAAGCACTTGCTGCAAACTCCCTGGGAAGAAAGGACAGAGCAAAACCCCGTAAGGCCACTGTCTCTGCAGGCGACCACGGGCACCAACCTCAACTCCCACCCCCTCTATTTCTGAAGTGTCCTGCCCTGATACCGGGGATGAGAGAGAGGCCAGGTCCCCGCATGCTCCGCTCCACCGCGCCCCACGTGCGGCACCACAGCCGTCGGCAGCGCACGGCCCGCTCCCCGCGGACATTCCAGCTTTGTTCTCGGTTTCCTAGCAACTGACGTGACCCCGCGATGCCTATCTCATGCGCGAGGCCCCGCTCTCCCCGCCCGCCTCTCTCGTGCTAGCAGGCTCGGGCCCCGCTCGCCGCCCCGGGCTCGGTCACGCTGCCGCCGCCCGTCCCACATCAAAGCCGAGACCTCTGGCGGCGGCCGGGCCGACCCCCCCCGCGCCCCACGCGCGGCGCCGCTGCTGTCGTCACCGCTCCGATGACCTCACGCCTCGGGTACCCCTCGTCGCCCCAGCCGGCTTCGGACCCGCCGGCGTTGCCGGGGCAACGGCGGCGCGAAGGGCGGCCTGGTGGTCCCGTGGCTCACCGGAAGTGACCGCCCGGCGCGCGGCCCTGCCGCCGTCAGCCCGCTGACGCGTCGCCGCCGGAGCCGACCGGAAGCGCACAGCCAAGCCCCGCCCCCTCCGCTCGCGCCGTGGTTGCCATGGGGACACCCCCCCCCCCCCCGCCGCCATCTTGAGAGTGGCGCACTCGCCATTTTGAGAGTGGCGTCGTGTTAGCAGCTCGTTTCTCTCGGCTGTTCGGGGCTCATCTCATCACAGTGTTGGAGTACAAGAGCAAGAGTGGGTTTTATTCATCAGTGTGCAGCCCTGGATCCGAGACATTATATATTCATAGAATCATTGAATATCCCTAGTTAGTTAGAAAGGACCCATAAGGACCATCGGGCTCCACACAGGACCACCCAAAAATCAGACCCTGCGTCTGAGAGATGCTCCTTGAACTCCGGGGCCTCCCAGAAAGTTACACCAGCCGCCCGGCTGGGGCTCATTCCTAAGGCAGGAGCTCCTCCGTGTGGGCGCTGCCGAGAATGGCTGCGGGAAGGCAGCGTTTCTGATGGGCTCTGCTTTTGTGCTTCTCCACTGGTGCGTGTATATTGAATATGCCTCTCAGTCTGCCCCTGGAGCATCCTTGAAGTCGTACACGCGTGTTGGGTGACCCTGCCTTTTGTGTGCAGTCAATCCAACTTCAGGGTCGGTTGGATGCGCTCTGCATGAGATGGAGAATGGCCTGCGTGAGTCCTAGGGCTGTGTCTGTCTCAATACTAAAAATCTGGTAAATCACTTCATCCCAACGGTGAAGAGTAATGAAAATGATCATCTGAAATAAAATTAAAACAGCAACAACAACAACAACAACAACAACAAACATAGTGCTTACTGCCTACCAGTACAGTTTGGATCAAGAGAGCTCAGCAAATACAGACCTTTTCTCCACCTTTGGATACGCAATACAGCAAAGTCAGCCCAGGCTCTGAGAGTCGAACTCTCTTCTGCTCGTCTTTCATCACATGTAATAAGGAGTCTGCAAGCAGATCACACGCTGCATGACTAGTTGGCTTCTTGGCACTCAGATGTATTGCTCTGTGCTGGGTCTCTGCTGAATCTCGTGTTTCTGGCTGCTTTTCTGCTGCTGTTGTCAGCTTAGAGTCAACGTGACTAACGCTGAGCTAACATCCTCCCCAGTCACTGTCCTTCAAGCACGCTTTCTGTTCTGGGGGATAAGTATGAGGATTATGTTCTCCTTCTCAGGCCAACCCCTGCCTGGTAATTCACAGCTTGTCCTGCGTCTGCTGGCATGCATCTTTGCATGGTACAGGTATGGGGCTGTTGGCCCCACTAAGGTGGGATAGAGAGACAGTCATATGCAAACTTATCACATGCCAGGGTGTCTGCTGTTAGCACATGCATACTGTAGCTACAAACTCAGAGAGGAAGGAGCGAGAAATGTTGAAAAGGTGGCTACATAACTGCTTGTTTGCCAACCTGTAAACCTCATCACTGCCACAATGGACATCTTAGGACCTCTAGGGACGAGGCATAGCTTCTGTTCACTGGCAAGCTGGACGTATCCCTCCCCACTGGAGCGCCAGGATCTGAGAGCTTGGACCATAGTGTTTCAAAAAGATACAATATTACTGCCCCTTGGAGTTCAGATTGAATTAATTTGGATGGTAGTATTTCACAATTTATGGATGAAAACATTTTTCTGTTTTTTTTTTTTTGTTGTTGTTGTTTGTTTGTTTTGTTTGTTTTTGTTTTTTTATTTGTTTGTTTAGCCTTTATTACATTTATTTTCTTTTGACCTTTTTTGTTGTTGTTGTGATGGGTGTTCTGGAGTTTCTTGAATTTAGAATGATCAGAAGCTTATCCAGAGAAAAGCATTCTGATGGAAAGACCACTGTCTGGTAGACACATCATATTTCCACTTGCACCAAACACATTTCATTTCCCCTTGGCATTGCTTCATTTCTTCTCCTACTCAAGGATATAAGTCTTAGGTACATCTGCTCTTACCCACTGCTAATATGCTACTCAGTCCTTATCACAGAATCACAGGGGTTGAAAGGGACCTCTGGAGAACAAGTTCCCATGCTAAAGCAGATTCCCTACAGTAGGTTGCATGGGAAAGACATGGGTATTGAATATCTCCAGCAAAGAAGACTGCGCAGCCTCTCTGGGCAGTCTTATCCCCTAGAAGGTCCAGCTGTTAGTTAGATCAAGGCATTAGCCATGGAAATGCCACATTTACAACTTGAAAAAACAGTGATGCAAAGCCTAACAAGGTTTCTGAGACCCTGCAGTCTCAGGAAAGTTTCCTGCAGGAAAGTTTGGGATTTTGGCGTTTGCACCAGGGACACGATCACACATTACTGCACAATCTAGAAAGACTGTCCATCTTGCAAGGTGCCACCAAAGCTCCGGGTGCTTGGGTTAAGCCCCGAGGGTGTGGAGCCCTGTGGTGAAAGAGCAATGGGGCATACAGGGGGCCACATTTCATGAGCAGTGGCAGAGCGTAGGATGGGAAAAAGGCAGAGATTTGCCCTCATTATGCCTGGGTCTAACATGCCCAATTACCCCATCCTCTCCTCACCTCCTTGATGTAAAAGACTCTTGTTGAGAGTGGTCATAATTCACGGTGAACACCCTGCCTCCCCCTTACTCCCTTCACACCCGCTGCTCTCCATTTTCCTTCCAGAAAAAAAAAATGTGTCTTTGATGAAATGAAATGGCTCAGTCAAAGAACCCCTCAAATGCTTGGGGACCCCTGCACTTGGCCACCCTTGCCCACTTCCCAGCTCTATTTCTGGCCGAGTTTGGAGTTTAAGTAGGCTGACCTTGTGCCCCGGCTGCCCTGGGGGTCAGTGATGAAAGCGGATGGAGGCTTCACAGTCAGGTCTCTTGTGTGTGACTCTTTTGTTCCCGGACAGGGGTGTGCAGTGCCTGGGACAGTGCTTAATTGTTCGGGGGCACTGCTTTACCCGTCATGCCTTTCCCCGGGTGGCCCCAGCCCTTCTTGCTCATGCGTGGGAGGGAGGCAGCTTCTCCACTTGGGGTAGGGAGGAGGAAGCACAGTCTGGGTTGCTCAGCATCATTTCTGGTTGTTTATTAATCCATGTAACAAATTTTAGAGTGCCAGGAAGCAAAAATAAAAATAAGAAAAAAAGAGGAATTCCTGGCATCATTCACAAATTTTGTTTGTCACTGAGTGCATCCTCCCTTGTCCTGTTGCTTGGTCCATATATCATGCTTCATGGATGCACCCTGGCACCACGGGCTTAGGGAAACAAAGTTAGGCTTAGCTTGAGAGGAGATGGTGGGCTTGTGACAGGCAGTGCAGAAGCCTTGGGTTCAGACGTATTGACAAAGTGGTGTTGTGAGAAAGTGAGTCCAAGACTGGAGGTGTTGGAGCTCCTGGAAAACTTTGCTAGGCCCAAGCTGAGCACCCACACCTGGCAATGCCCTGTTAGCGTGCACTGTGGGTTTGCTGCAGCTAAGCAGGAGAAGGATGGCAAACAGCCTTTGGGGCTGATGATTAAGAGCTGAAGGCTTGCAGACATATATGATGGAGATAGATAAGCATATGGGGAGCTTTGTACTACTCATTATCTTTTTGATGCTCCCTCTGCATCTTTCTTTTTGCAGTGAGCCCTTCCCGTGCCTCACATCTTCATTGCAGCTGGAGGCTGGGCAGAACATCACATAGCAGACCGTCTTCTCTGCTGTTTCAGTGAGTGACTGCACAAAGGAAATGGATAAAAGGAGTGGAGGGTCAGAGTTTAATTACCCTATTGTGTGCAGAGATGAGTGATGGACAGAGACTGTCAGTGGGTCACCGATTAGCTGCCATGGAACAGACAGAGGAGGGGGAAATCGTGATGAGCCCCCTGGACTCAGTGGCAGTGTTGGGGACAGCCAAGTGATAGTGAGACATGGAGACGGCAGCTCAGAATGGGAGACCCTTTTTAATTGAGTTGTTCCCCAAATCCTTCTACTTTGTTGCTGTCTCCATAAGGAGCCCCATGGGCTCCAAACTCTCTGCTGGGCCCTGGGTGCTTCACTGGCCAGAGTGTGAGAGCTGCTTGGGTGGTAGGTTCTCTGGGGGGATGTAGAATAAGATGAGTCATTGCCTACAACTGCACTGAGCTCTCATGTCCCGGTGGGGCGGAGGCAAGGAAGGAGGGAAGGAAGGCAGGAGGGAAGGTGAAGAAGAAGGCTGAAGGAGGTGGCTGCTGGTGGGTGAGGTGTGGTACAGGCAGGGCTGCTCTGTCCAGATGTGATGGTCTCATGCAGAGAGATCTGCCCGGGAATCCTGTCTGAATCCCCACAGTCTCATTATGACCTGCCTTGAATATGGTTGAATGTCTCAGGTAATAACTTACTCTCTCCCTTACAGTTCTGGCATTTGTTGACTCTGGGGCTGAGAGACCAGGGTGATTCTCCTGGCAGAGCTGTGACCTGTTTTTGTATAAGAAGGCAGGAGCAACATATTTCTGTAACTCTTACTCCTTCTGGTCCCAACTCCTCGTCCTACACACTGTCCAGTTTCCCTCTCCTATACCCTCAACAACTTGATCCACTCATCCCCAATCCTGTCCTCAGTCCTGCCACACAATATCACATCTAACCTTCTTCCACCAGTCCTGTTACTTTTGTCTCAAAGGCTCCTCTGTCCTCCCCTTTTTCCTACAAACCCTCTACACATCCTTTTAAGGATTCTGGCATCCATATTTGACTTCCAAGGTCCCGCTCTCCTTGTCCCCTCTCCCTTTCACCTCTGCTTCTCCCTTTCTTGCCTGTCTATCCTTGCTCATCTTTTACCTCTCTTTCCTGTCCCCGTCACCCCTCATCTCCCAGGGCTGTTTGCGTGAATCGTTTCTGAAATCATGAGATCACTGTTTTTTTCTGTCTCAGTGTCAGTGGGAACATCACATTAAGGAGCGTGGAGAAGTGACCGGGGGCCATTGGGGTGACTCTGGCACCCCCTCTCCTCACTCTTCCTACCCCCCTCTTCTTCTGTATCAAAGGAAGCTTTGTTGTCCAAAAGCAGAAAAAGAAAAGCAGATAAAAAGGCGGAACATGTGATCTCATTAGCTTTATTTAGACATCCAGCTAACCCGCCTCTCCTTTCTAGATTCATCCAAAATTATCTAAGTAAGAAACCATAATCCGTCTTCTGGTTTCTGATTTGTGAAAGAGATGGCAGTGAGTTGTTTTTCTGCAAAGAGATTTCAACAGCTAAACTCCTGGGCTCCACAAGGTGCAAAGATGAACCCAGCAAGGCTTGCTGTCAGCAGAGTGATGCCTTTGGCTGCAGCAGTCTTGACTGCAAAACTGTGGGATGCAACCTGGTGGACCAGAGAACAGCAAATTCTTTTCCTTGTTTCACCATTGATAAGTGAGGTAACTCTCAGAGGATCCAGAAAAATGCATTGCCTCAGTGGGGGCACTGCTTTGTGACATCGGTGGTTGTAGCATTAGGCACTCAACTTTTAAATTCTTGAGTTTCTGGATCAGCTAAGGGCTTCCTTATTGATCAGGGCAAAAGTCTCCATCTCAGAATGCTTTATTTGCCTTCTGTGTTGGTAATCATCAGTGATTTTTGGCTGAGTTTGACTAAACCACCACTGTGAGCACCCTGTGCAATTGAGCTGCTATGGGAGCAGTAGGGCATGGCTGGGATTGAAGTGAAGATCTGTGTCTGTATTAGGATTCATTCAGATGTTATCAAGTCAAGAGACAGGAAGAGGATTATTATATATTTGTTAATTGTTACGTCTCAGATGGGCTCAATGCTTTGCGAGGAAAGCTGCTCTGCATGCAGTTTCAAAACAGATATGGGTGACTTGGTGCAACTCTTGATTCTGGACACAATCATACAAATATAAGAGTTTGGTTAGTGTGCCATTTTTATGATGTTTTAATTACCTTGGTTTAGAAAACCACCAGAAAAGAAGTCCTTCTAATGTGGGAATTTAATACCTCTTTTATCTGTGTAGTCTGTTCCCATTCTCTACAGAAATAAAAAGTTTCCATAAAAAGTCTTACATCCACAGCTTTGTATGCATGTGTGTCAGAAGCCTCCTTTCTGTGTCTCTAAGGTAGACAGATAGAGATTGTTTCAAGGGCCTGCTAAAATAATTAAGGAGATACATGGGAGGATGGTGCAGAAAGCATGGCAGATGGAGTCAGGGAGTGTATGTCCTGTTCACCTAGAGTACACTGCAGACTGAAATAGAGATGGGACGAAGGCAGTCAGAGGAGCAAAGAGGGTCTGTAGAGAAGAAAAGTAGAAAGGCAGAGTAGAAAGATTTGCTTCAGCTAAGAATGAAGAATTTGATTATTTGTTTGTTTGTTTGCAGAAGGTAGCGTCGATGAAGGATACACCAAGGTGCTCCCAATCCAAAAGGCAGATAATTTGGCTGGGAAATTGTTTCTGTTGTGGGAGAACGGCCATTATGGAAGTTGCAGTGACTTCAGCACCACGTGAAGTTTTACACATCTATATACGTGCACGTAAGATGACTCAGTGAAACAGTATGCACAAGGAGGAGGCTATAGCTAGAAGGCTGTCTGTGGGAATACTTGAGGCATTATTTAATGGGGTGTGGGAAGACATGATGTCCGTGGGGTTTTGCCAGAGCTTTGCTGTGGTAGACGGTAGAAAGATACTGTTGAGCATGTACTAGGAATCATTGCTGTGGGAAGCAGAGGGGTTTTGCTTGGAAAATGAAGGCTATGTTAAACTGAGGAAGGTATCATGTATCAATAGGCAGCACTGAGGGGTTGGCTATGGTAAACTGAGGAAGGTATCATGTATCAATAGGCAGCACTGAGGGGTTACACCGCTGAGAAGAGAAAAATTTTCTTGCAGCGCATCCTCATGTAGAACGGGATTTACAGCAATGGCTCAGACATCACAACCTCTCCAACAGCTGTTGGCTCCAGCTTACAAGATGCAAAATCAATAGGTGCGGAGGCAAGACAGTGACTTTTTCTATCTTTTTAGCTAAGTGCAGCATTCCTATAAAAACTTAGACGCAGTGTAACCACCGCTGGACCCTTGCCAGTTCTGAGTACCCATCGTTTGCTTTTTCTGAAACAGGCACCATGACTCCATTCGTAAGACATTTCCATTAGCATGCTGGGCTGATTCAACTTATATCCTGCCCTGTTGTGTCTGACTCATTTTTCCCCATCTCCAGGAGAAGCCTGAAGGAAAGCAGAGGGCCCTTCACATAGATGCTCGAGGTCTCTATCAGATAATAACTGAAGAAATATTTGCCATGACCGCGCTATGGTCATTTTTTGCCATTCCTTAGTCACTTGGCAGCCAATGGAGGAAAGAGGCGAGAGCAGGGTGGGGGAGAGTAAATGAGACAGAGGGACAAGAACAAAAGATTTCTTTGTAGTGCAGAGAGAGAGAGAAAAGGGAAAGCATCACCAAATGCCCAGAAGCCATCTTTGTAACAAGAGACCTATTCTCTCTGCTGCTTGGAAAACAAGTTGGAGTAAAAGGCCCTGGTTGAATTAACCCTTCACAGAGATAACGCACTGAGCATGAAGGAAAGAGGCATGGCCATGAGAGGCGTGATCTTTGTGGTGAGGTAGTGGCACTGGCCCTTAAGCAATTTAAAGCAAGGATTGGTTGTTTGGGAAGAGGAGGTGGGGATGACGTTTTGTGGTTTGACCATACCAAAGATCTAAAATGTCAGATGTCCTTTCTTCACAGAATCTTTGGTTTTGGCAAAGATCTTTAGAGGGGGTTTTGCAGCATATGAGACAACAAATCTTTGCCATTGACATTTTGTTTTTGGTGTATGGAGAGAAAGGAAAACATTTCCCCTCAAAATACACATTTTTCTGCAACATAATCTTGTCCAAGAAACCTCTGTAAATTTACCTCCTGTTACTGCCCTTCAAAAATTAAATTCTTGCACACTGCATCTCTCTTTTTTGTGTCTTGGACCTTCCCTTGGCTGAGCAGAACAATTTTATTGGAGTTAGGGGTTCCCTGTAGGAATGAATTGAAGGTAAATAAAATCCTCCATCCTCGAAGAAGCAATCAGTCTCTTTTCATCATGAACACTCTCTCTTAGTCCTCTTCCCACTCTTTCTAAGAAAGCTTCCTCTTTTACTGTGCAGACACTTCTGAGTGAAATGAAATTTCAGCAACAATTATACCAAAAAAAAAGGAAAGACACTCTGAACTTATTTGGACATCAAACATGGGATATCATTATATATGATATAGTTTTGTATCTGAGCTTGCTCCAAGTGCTCTGCCAGTTAAAAGAAGTGAGACAGCCAGGTCAGAAATAAAGGCTTTTTATCTCCATGAAAACACAGAAGGAACAGCACCCTGCTTCTGAGTCTCATCCCACAGAGCCAAGCAAAGAGAAGCAAAGGACAGACTGGAAATGAATACAGAACGGGAGCAGTGTCCAGCCATGGGTCAGCCATCCCCCTGGGCGCTGATGGGGTAGATTCTATGGGTGCCCCCTGAGCCCGCAGTCAGGTGGGCTGCAGAACGGATGTGAAATGCACACAACATTACGCCTGTGCTTTCGTAAATTACTGATCACATGGGACTCGTGCCCCTGTGCTTGAGCAGTGCTTTGAAAACAACTAGGAAATTCATACAACCACAGGATTCTGCAGTCTCCCTGCACTCCCCCACTCCCTGACCTTCTTCCTCCCTTTTGCCTCCTTTCTACGTCTCTCTCTCTGTCTTACAGAGATAGTAACCACAAAAGCTGGAGTTGAGTTTTGCTCCCACTAACCTCATCCTGGGCCTTGGGGTGTTTGTGTTGGCACCTGGTCTTGGCATCCAACCTACCTATGCTGCTCAGGCCACCTGTGCTGTGCAATGTCCCCTGGAGCCCTACCAGAGAAATCCTCGAGTTCAGTCTCAAGATAGACTGAAGGAAATTTCCCCAGAGGGGATACTAAATATGATTAAATCCATTGCTCAACAGGATTTTCACTATTGCAGTTCTGGGTCCTGCATGAAGTTACTCTATTGGCACTCACTACCATTTCAATACCTGACAGACACCTACTAGGGTCTCTTCTAAGGTAGGAAGGTCAACCTGATCTAGTGCCTGATTTAGTGGGTGGCAACCCTGCCCACAGCAGGGGGTTGGAACTGAATGATCCTTGAGGTCCATTCCAACCCAAGCCATTCTATGATTCTGTGATTCTATGAGTGAGTTCTGTAAGACCAAGTTTGAAGTGCAAGTGGAAAACTAAGAAAATTGAAGTTCAAATCTGTCTAGTCTCCACTGCTCCCTTGTACAACTCATTCACAGTAACAACATAAGACCTTAGCCAAGCTAAGTGCAGGTCTTGATCTGTGTAAAATAGGGCCCACCACACAAGCACTAAATGCATTTCTTTGAGCTCCGTCTCCCCTAATGAGCTCACCTTGTAGCTAAGTTCCTACAGAGTATGGCTAATGACCGTGCTAAGTGCAAAGAGCTCAAAGAGTCAGGAAGGAAATGAGGGATATAGCGGGCTGTGTCAGGTGAGGCTCAAACTGCCCCACTGTCCTTGTACAGAGTTGGCAGTTACACTGTCTTCTACTGTACATTAGTCCAGCTATCATTTATGCCAAGCAGGCCTATGCTAGATAACAAGTTGAGGATCTTGATCTGTAGCTCATAAGTCCTTCACCTTTTTCAGCTTCATATGCTTCCCAGGTGCATTTCTGCTGACTACAGTCTTCCCTTCCCTTCCCTTCCCTTCCCTTCCCTTCCCTTCCCTTCCCT
>JAPSGF010000044.1:2757864-2854345 GCA_035772895.1 Perdix hodgsoniae
TTTTTTTTTTTTTTTTTAATTTAATCCCCTTTTTTTCGAACATATCATTACAGGAGCAACAAAAAAGATGGGACAATACAGCCATTGATGTGCTGCTCTCGTCCTCCCGTCCCGGTCCCCCCCACTCCCTCCCTCCCCTCCTCTGGTGCGTGCCAACACTCTTTCCACCCGCCCAGGGCTGGAGCCAGCGCCAAACAACCTCTGCTAATAAACAAGAGGAACCAGATAAACCAGGAACACAATAGAGGGATTTGTTGCACTTTAGTGATGGTGGGAACAATGTCAACTCCGTGGCGCAGCTGCATGGACCCCCTCCCATCCTCTCCCCTCACTGCCTTGTGCCCCCCGCGCACTCGCAGCCCAACACTGTGATTTATGAAAGGCCAGAGGTCACTGTGCATTAAAGGGCTCCTTTCTTGCATCATTTATTAACCCCTCTATGACAAGGGGTCCTTATTGTGGCAGTGGTGGCACGGGGAATGGAGAGGGGGTGGAGAAGTCCATCCCAGAGGCACTGCACACCTCCTGTAGGATGCTGAGATGTTGAGCTATTACTTAAATCCATTTTCACAGCAACCTGAGGCACATAGGATGGAAGGAAGGAAAGCTTCAGTGGGATGCATTTTGGCTACCAGCTGTGTGTCAGTAAGAGCAACTTGTGCACTCTGGTGCAGCTCTGTTCCCATTCTACACAGGTCATCTTCTACCCAAGTGCTCAATGCAATGCTGGTAAGCTGAACTCATGTTTAGTCCTGCCTAGGACTAGCCTGAATGATTGCCCTGCAGACCCCATCGGACATATGGTGGCCCTGAAGGGTCAACCTGGGTGCGTCACTGGAGCCCTGGAACACCTTGTGCTAGCAGGTGTGAACTTGCAGCGCAGCCGGGTAGAGAGGTGGCAGGTTGGCCACCTTGAGATTCCCTTTTCAGGCCAGGATAGAGGTGGCCAAAATCTCTCCTAGCCTTGTGGAAGCAGATTTCCATCACAGGCAGTGCTGCTCTGTCTCTACGCAGTGCTTTCAAGCCCATCTTTGTGACTGTGGAGCAAAACAATGAAACACGGACGTGCTAATTTGCAGGCTTGGTCTTTTGTTGCAGTGACCATGGTCACTTTGGGAGAAATGATGTAGTGGCAAAGCACTGAACTCTACAGTCCCCTGAGCTACCCACATCCCTAGATGTGCTTATGGGCTCCTTGGAGACCCTCTTCCTGGCCAAGCCTGCTTGGAAAGACAAAACCCATCCCTTCTGGTGGCCTCATGGCATGGTGCAGGGGATACAATGGTGCTGGTGGGCTGAGACATCTTCCCTCTCATGAAATGGATGGGGAACAAGGGACAAAAGAACTGGAAACCAGTCCCCAAACTAGGAGCTGGTGGGAGCCCTTTGTATGGGCTCAGGGGGCAGAGAGGATGCAAAGGTTGGGGTCCCGCCACTCAAATGCCGGCTGGTAGCTCTGGTTACCAGCCTAAATGCTCCTGCCCTGGCTTTGGTGCCTCGGCCTGGGGCCGTGCTCCGTCGTTCGCTCTCCCTCACATTCCTCCGGGAGCTGATCAGGGCTTGAATGACACCCCAGATGACTCCTTGCTATTAATTCCTGCGAACAGAATGGGCTCCTTGTTCTCCCAGTCCTACTCTCTGGAGGAATTACAGGGGCCAAGGCAGCGGGCTGAAGCCTTCCTGATTTAACCCTTCCCCCGGCTTCCCAGGAGCTTCCCTGCTGCCACTTGGTTGTTGAAGCTGAAAATCTTCCCAGAGCCACCTTGGCCTCCACTGTATGAGTCCATCAGGGTCACCTAGCACTGTTACAACCAAAGAATCCCTTGAGAGAGTCTCCTTTTCTGGTCATTCTCCCCACACGTATTTAGGAGCACTCATTTCCTTTCTTCTCCCCCCAGGAATCCCTCCTTGGTCATGCAGTCAAAGAGCACTCAGTTCCCTCCGTTGTATTACGCCGAACATGGAAGACTCCACCTAAGAAAACATAAAATTTTCTCCCCCATCTCCTCATTCCTTTAATACTTGCTTTTTAGTATTTGCTTTTTGGAATTACAACTGGCCTCTTGGGTAGGAGGTGAGGGGGTTAATAGTCTGCCACCCATCAAAGCAGGTAGCTGACAGACTTGCCAGGCCTTGGTACTCTTTGATCTTTCCAGGCCCTGGTAATGCAGGAAATTGTCCAAGGGACAATGAGGACTTGCATAGCATTACCATTACCAATTCTCCCCATGTTCATGAAGAATTGGATCAGATGCTGGGCCAGGAGCTGCCTGTTATCTTTGCAATGCTCTGAGGTGCTTTCCTCTCTGCTTTCCAAGAGGGTTCCTGCACCCCCAAGGTTGAGATTTAGGAAAGCTTCCCTACAACTCTCATCTTGGGGTGATGAAAAACAGGGACACATGCCATTGGCATCACCCATTCCTTGTCAATAACTTTGGAGGAAGGCAGCCACCACCCATGCAGGACGTTGGATCTAAGAGAGGGAGCAAAAGAACAACCCTGCCATGCAATGATCAACTCCGTGTTCCTTTGGCTCGCCAGCGGTAGGGAACACAGCAAACTGTCCTGCAACCACATGGATGCGCCTCCTGGTGCAGTGCTGCCAAACCCAGAATGGGTTGCAGTCAGCTTTCTGATTTTTCTGCATGACCCATGCCATCTTCTTCCTCTTTGGGCTGCCTCACTGAGTCTCCTGATGGTGAGAGCCAAGAGTCACCCGGGAAGGTCTAGGACCAGTATTGAGTGGTTCAGCCAAAATTGATGAGGTGTGATGAAGACCAGAGCCCAGCTATGGTTCCCATGTCCAGCTCCCAGTTGTGAGGACTCTTATGGCACAAAGCGAATTGAAGGACTTTCTGTTTGTGCTGATGATGGTGGTTGATCAAAGTCAGGGTGGCTTTCATACTCCTTTGTCCCCTGCAACAGAAAATCACAGCTGCTGCAGCATCATGAAGCATGGGATATGGGGTCCCTCTGCTTCTCCTGTTTATGGAAGGGCCTTCAAATATACCTTCACACTATTCGCTCAGTGACATTAGGTCAGGGAGGCATTTGAGAGTGAGGCACAAGGAAGTGGCGGAGATGAGGCTGGCCTTTGGAGCCCCAGCAAACATAAGGTCCTGATCTCATCCAGGCTGCCATAAATCAAGTCCCATGATGTCTCACGAGTGAGGCCAGCTGCAGACCCATATATTTTCTGAGCATCATTATGAAATGTTGGCCTCTGTCTTTGCTTCTCGCTGCTTTTCTCTTGAGCATCACACTCAGGCGACCTTTGAATTAGAAGCGTAATCAGTTGAAACCTTGCCATTTTTTCCTGTTCTCATGCCTTCCTCTTTGGATGGCTCAGATTGTCCAGTACTGCCAGAAACTTGCCCTTCCCAACCTCCACTTTCACCACAGGACTGAGCCATGTGGCTTCCCATCTATTTCATGGTCATGGTGATGAGGTGTGAGAGGGCCTCATGACACTTCCACATCAAAGGGGATTCAAGGGTTCATTGGGGAGGCTGGACACACTATTTCTGGCTGGGGCACGGGGATTTCCAGCAGGTGTCAACCATCCCCCACATCCTCTACCCTCCCACCATTGGATTGTCTGGTCCTTCTCTCCTTTCTTTCTCCCTCCTGAGTGAGGCGATAGAGTTAATACATTTAGATCTCCTGATAGCATGACTTCGAGGGGCTGAAGACACAAATTTCCAGCAGGGGGGTTTCCTCCATCCTCCACCCTCTACCTTCCATTCTCCATCTTCCATCTTCCACCCTTTATTTTCCATTCTCCATCCTCCATCTTTCACTCTCTCTTCATGTTCCATTCTCCATCCTCCACCCACCTTCCATCCTCCATTCCCGATCCTCCACCCTCCATCCTCCTCACCACCTGCCTCTCCCCTCCATCCACAATGGTACCAGTAAGCCTCACTCTTAGTGAGGATGCCAGTGAGGATACTCATCCTACACAGAAGCTGGGAAGGGATGAGTGCTCAGCTTTGGCACCCCCTCTCTACTCCACACCAGATGCCCACAGAAGGTTGGAAGAACAAGACCCCCGGACCCCCACCCTGACCCCAAGACCCACATACCCCATGCGCCCACCTCCATGGGACAGGGTGCTCTCCCTGCTGCTCCCAGCCCGGGTCTCCTCTCCCGTCCTCGGGTCTGAGGCGAGCTGGGCGCTCTGAAAAACCTTTTTATGTGCGCGCCCGCGTGTGCGTGAATCACATGATGGCCGTTCACCTGTATCCCGAACAAAGGCAGCGCACTGTTTGAGGCCCAAACAAGCAAGCAGGCAAGGGGAAGGAGGGGGGTGCCAGGAAAACTGAAGGGGCTGTTGAGAGAGCGGGTGTGCGAGGGAGAAAATCCTTATCAAACTCCCAATTCATGGGTCTCCCTTTCCTTCAGCACACTGCCGGTATTGTTTGCCCGTTGTGTGTGTGTTTTTTCTGGTGTCTGCCCTGACCCCCCCATTCCCAGCTCTGACGCTGTTTTGCTCTATGGAAAGGTTTCATGGGGAACCCCTCCCATTTTCCCAGGCAGTCTTGGGACAATACCAGTGCTGTGCCCCCAGGCTGGGCACAGGACAAAAGCTGGCCCTGTCTCACAGATGGGAAGCTTGCTGGGGTGCAATCATGCCAGGTTTTTGGGGTCCCTCACCCACCAGTGGCTGAGAGCGGACACCAAAACCTCCCAGTGGACGTCCTCTGGCATTTTTTTCTTCTCCAAGCTATTATTTTCGTTTCTCCTTGCTTCTTTCCTGTAGACGGATTCTCACCTCTTAGTCCTCCTTTCCCATGGGTGCAATCATCCAGCAACGTTCCTCCCTAAAAAACTGGAGTGGAGGTTGTCTCCTTGATGCCCCACCAACATGGTCTTTACATTGAGACCCTACTGTGCTGGGTCCTGCTCCTGTGATGATGCTTCATGCACCCAGCCTGGATACAGAAACATCTACAGTGGTAGGACAAATCCCCCACCTCACCTGTCTGTTGCTCTCCTGACATGCCTTTTAGGTGAAAAAGTGGCACCCTCCAAGCTTAGCATTTCAGGGACTGAAGCACAAATAATAGATTTATCCAAGGTGACACAGGAAATCTGTGGTGTAGGAAGGTCTCCAGCTGGTGAACTAATTCCCTTCACTGTTAGATCCTTCATCTGCAAAAGACTGTTTTTATGGGCTACCCAATACTTGGAGCACCTCACCCACACAGTAATATAAGCTTAACCTAAGGGAATGAAACCTGCTATATGAGAACTTCCCAGATCCAGCCTTAAATTGATGAAGCCATGCCAGACCTGTGATTCCTGGAACAAGAGATCCTCTCCTCTCCTCTCCTCTCCTCTCCTCTCCTCTCCTCTCCGCCCCTCCCCGCCCCTGCCCTCCCCTGCCCTCCCCTGCCCTCCCCTGCCCTCCCCTGCCCCTGCCCTCTCCTGCCCTCCCCTCCCCTCGTGGGAGAGATTGTCCCATTCTGTAAGGCCTGTGGCTCACCAGTTGCTGCTTTGGCCAAGGAAGCACAGCACCAATGCTGGATTCTGAGTCTGTTAGCTCAGGTGTTCAGCAGCATCCTTGGGACTGGTTCCCTTATGCTTCAAATAATGCCAGCCAGGGTTTTTGTGGGGTATTACAATGAATTATGGGAATCATGAATGTTGGAAAAGACCTCTAAGATCACTTAGTCCAACTGTTAGCCCATTCCCAACATGTCCACCAACCACGTCCTTTGTGTCACATCCATGCAGTTCTGGAACATCTCGAGGGATGGTGACTCTACCACCTCCCTGGGCAGCATTATTATTTCTACCATAAAGATTCTGGAGAGTGAAGATCTGCTACAAAAGCTGAAAATATTCTTGAAATCCTTTGAACCTTGTTCCCTGGGTCATAGTCATTCACCTTGCGTTTTCTTGCTTCACACCTTCAGGTTGGCTCTCCAGCAAAGAGCTGGGGCAGCAGTTAGATCTATGTTCTTGCTGACTTGGGAGGATCTGGGGAGATTGTCAGAATTTCATGGGTGATCTCTCATGGTTACAGGATTGGCACTGCTCTTTGTCATCTCCAGTGAGAAGGGAAAGTGAAGAAGCCAACAACCACGTGCATCTGGTAAGGAAAGCAAGCTAGAAAAAGAAAGAATTGGTGGGAACATTCTGTAACCTGTTGTGTGATTAGAACTTGTACGTGTTCCAGTGCATGAGCAGCAAGGAGTTAGTGACTACGAGATAGTCCTCATGTTTGAAAAGACCTCATATTTGCCTTCAGAAGCAATTCAACACAGCCAAGGAAGTTCAGCCTGGTCATCTTGGTGAGAGCCCAAAGAGATGGAGATGTTGTGAGGACCCCATCCTTAGGGTGCAAGAGTCCTAAGTAGGTTCAAGCTGGCATGACCTGCTCTGCAGAGTGCTCTTCTGGACCTAACATACTCCATCCTCAGCACGCTCCTGACCTCTTGCATGCCCTTCTCCACACTCAGGAGGCTCTTTTTGCAGTATTTTGACCCCATTATTCTGGCCCAGATTGTTGCAGTGCACTGGGGTGCCCACCAGACTCCATGATGGGGATCAGGGACATATTGGGAATGCGGATGCTACAAGCGTGTTGGTGGTGGCGGGGGTAAAGAAGGGGAGCCCAGCCCTGGATTGCGCCACTTCACATCCTTTCCTGTGCCCAGCAACTCCAGTCCCCAAGGGTTGAGCTCTCTATCCCCACTGGGGGAAAGCAGTGAATGCTGAGTTGGGGTGGGGGGCTGCAGCATCCCCTCCCCACCAGCCCTGACTGTGTCCTGGCTCAGAGCAATGCTTGGCTCCACCTTCCACCCTTCCCTCCCCCGGTGCTAAGCAGCAAAGCCAGCAAGAGGCATCCAGCCGGGGCATTAGTAAAAACCAAGCCTCCCTCCAGGAATGGCACTTGCCTGAGCACCTCCCCGGCAGCACGCCCCACAGCCGGAGGGAGAACAGGGGGGCACTGGGACAAGAGCTGCAGCCTTCACAGGGTTTGCTGCCCGCACCAGCCAGCAACGTAAGTTTTCCTACCTGAGCTCACTGGCATGCATTTATTTTTTGTACTTTCTGCCACTTTTTCAGTTTCCTCAGTGAAGATTCATGTCATCCCTTGAAAGTGGAGTGACAGCAGCCTTTGCTTCGCATTGACTTTTGCAGCTAAACAAGAGGCGTGCTTTTTTGTAACTTCCTATTTTTTCTTTCTTTCTCTTTCCTCCTTTTAACCTCTGTCTAGGGGAGAGATGCTGTGGGAAGGGGGGGGGGGCTTTATTTTTAGAGCTTTTTTTTTTTCAAATCAGGGGACAGCAATGCTGTGGCAGGGACTTACAGAAGTGACTGCAGACAGTGAGAGAGGAGGGGTGCACAGGGCAGGCAGCTCAGGTCCTCAGCTTCTCTTCAAGTTGAACTATGTGTGTGTTTGCATCTGGATGTGTAGGTGCACATGTATATGTATACAGATACTTATATGTACATATACATATACATATACATATGGATGTATACACATACATAAGGATGTCTTTGGGGACACAAAGCGGATGTGATTTAGGTCTTTGATCCAAGAGCAGCAAGCACTGGCGTGTCACGTTGGCACTTTCTCCTACTGCTCCTGGGGCTCTGGAGGTGGCTAGGAGATGGGGGATCTGTCCCTTTGGTTTATTGGGCGATAAATATTGCAGGAGATCTGCAAGCCTGCAGCATGCTCTATGCTCCCTTCTGTGGGGTCCCTAGAACACCCTGTCCTGCATGGTCTGGAGCAGTTGCAGGCATGGGCTGACGGTTGGACTAGATGATCTTAGTGGTCATTCCAACCTTAATGATTCTATGATTCCTCGGCACAGCTGGGCAGCTGCCACCATCCGCTCTGCACATGCCAGTTTGGGACATTTGCAGAGATAAGAGCTCCCGATGGATCAGGGCCCTGACCCATCCCCACCCCCATCGATCACGGGTTTTGCGGTGTGCATGGCTATTGCTTTGCTTGCGCTTTTATCAAGCAGCCCCTGTCTCGTGGTCTGCTCTTCGGAGTGTGGAGTCCCAGTCGGATTTGGCGGTTGCTTTTCCTTTTCTCTATTTTCCTTCTTCCTTTTTTCCTTTCTTTCCTTTGTTTTTCTCTTCCTCCCTTCCCTCCCCAGTGAGAAGAAGGAAGTGACCATGGCTGATGACCAAGACCTGTCGGAGGTGGAGATGAGCCCAGTGGGTTCTGAAGACCACCACTGCCTCTCGCCGGGACCATCCATGGCGTCGGACAACTCCCCACACCTCACCGGCTCTGGAAATGGGGAGATGGGCAAGGTCAAGAAGGAGCAGCAAGACTCGGAGGCAGATGACGACAAGTTCCCTGTCTGCATCCGTGAGGCGGTCAGCCAGGTGCTGAGCGGCTATGACTGGACCCTGGTACCCATGCCTGTTCGGGTCAATGGAAGTAACAAGAGCAAACCCCACGTCAAGAGGCCCATGAACGCCTTCATGGTCTGGGCGCAGGCTGCCCGGAGGAAATTGGCTGACCAGTACCCGCACCTCCACAATGCTGAGCTCAGTAAGACTTTGGGGAAGCTCTGGAGGTAAGAACGGGTGTGTGAGGGTGTCCTGGTGATCAGGAGGAACGATAGAGATGGGGAGGGTGGAGGGGGTGTCTCTTGTGCCACTGCTTCCTTACTGGAAGATGCCCACAGGAGGCACAGCCAGCAGCTAGGAGAATGGGTAAGAGTTCTATACCCTGTATACAGAGTGAAAGCTTCCTCAGCAGAGCTCACCTCCATCCCAAGTGGAGCTCACACTTTTCTTTTTCACCTGTTTCCCTCTGATTTTCCCTGTTGTTTCTGATCATGACACTTATCCTGGTCCTCTCGTACTTGATGGTCAGGGGAGATCTTGTCTCCTTGGCTCACCCTCTGCTGGGCAAAATTATGCATGAACAGAATCTGGTCTGAGCCCTGTCAACCATAATTCACCTGTGGCTGCCCCAGGACCATTTAACCTTGGGTCCCATGCCAGCAGGGAAACTTCTGAGCAATGCCAAGGAGGATGGTCTCCCATCTGATCCCCCCTCCCATCCTTCCCAAGGTGGTCCTGGTATTGGCAAGCTGTGCAAGTGCAGTGAGGCCATCAGAGGGGAGAGATAGGCAAGAAGAAACCCTGTTATACTGTGGCTCATGAGTGCCATGATGGCCAAGCCACTTTGTCCTCATGAGGCTGTCTATAACAGTAATGCCATCAACCTGTTAAACTTTCTGCTGCTAGCCCCCCCACAGTGTCACCCCCTTGCCTTGCACCGACCAACGCACATCATGGCCATCAGCCCAATGTGAAGGGACTCTCTCATTCCCTTTTCTGCCCCGACAGCACCGTATGAAAGGGAGATGGGACACGAGACATTTTTCCAAAACGTTCCCTGGCCAGTAGGCCTCCTGACTCCAAACCTCCTGGTTCACAAGAGAGAACTGGGCCCTTAGGCATCATTTTCTCCCTCTGCTGCATCCACTTGTTTACCCCAGCGCACCAATTTGTTCTATAACTCAAGCAAGGGGATTTCTTTATGTAGTCAAAGTTAAACATCTCCTCTGATGCTCTTTCACTTCATCCTACTTTGCTCCCCACTGCCGTTCCTTTCCTCTACCCCATTTGCTGCTCCATCCTTGGGCTCTGTCACCAGCCTCTAACCTCAAGTGAAGGTTGGACCCATAGCTCTCAGGCCTGGACTGCTCTTTCCCCTACACTCTGGTAGCCCACTGGTTTCATCTATCCCTCCCAGCATCTGTTGTCCTCACCAGGGACAGCTGTCCCCACCCAGCCACACCTTGGTGTCCTCTTCCATTTGTTTCTTTATGAACCAATCACCTTCTTCACATTTTGCCCCCATTTCTCTGCTTCCCAGAACCTTCTGGTGCTGTCCAAATCCACTCTGTTTTGCTCCCGAAGTATTATTTCACGATATTTTTCCTTTACTGGGACACAACTCCTTCCCATGTCTTTGCTGCTAGGGCAAATGCAGCTCTCCAAGCTGTGCCAGCCCATATGAGACTGTACTGATTGGGTTATGGGTACAGCCACAGGGCTGGCATCTGAGCTAGCCAGGATGGCACATGTGTGCCCTTCTGTGGGGCTAGGGACAAGAATCAGCTAACCAAAATCCGAGGAATCTGTCCTGAAGGTTACCAGGGCTGCAGCCCTGAGCTAAGATTTTCAGCCATAGTGCAGTTGGGTTGCTCTCCAATTAGGTTCCTTGTGCACTGAAGGTATACTGTTTGTGAGTCAGTGTGGGTGACAAATTCTACTTCCATATAGGTTGCTGTGAGCTTATGCAATTAGAGGCTGCATTAGCAGTGCAGGGAATGAGAGCTGGTGAGCATGGAGACTGCCTACAGAACTTTAAGCCAAGTGCCAGTGATCGGCAATAGGTAGGGATGGCAGAGCCTGGATAATCCTCTTAAAAATTGGTCCAGTATCTTAGAACTATGCTTGCTGCATCCCTACCGTGTGGACAAACATCCCCTGAGGAAGATGAAGGGGAAGGAATTATGGTCTCATTCACCTTCCTCAGTCAGCCCACTTAGGATGCAAAGGATGCAGATGAAGAAGCGAATGAGCTAAAATGGAGGGTGAGGGGAAGGAGAGGAGGAGGAAAAGGGAGGGTTTCCAAGCTTAAGCTCGTCTTGGCTGCCTTCCTTCCTCAGGGCAGGTTGGGAGCAGCTCTCAAATGGAGGCAAGCTGCTGAAAATGCCGGTGTGATGTGACTCCAAGCCAATGCGCCGGCCAGCAACAACTCTGGAGCCAAAACCAGACAGGAGTTGGGAAGAAGGGGTACAGTGGGGCTGCAGGGAGTGGCACAGAGAGCCTATGAAGAGATCTTTGTATAGGAGTGGCAGCTCACTCAATTCCTGCACCTCACCAAGGCAAAGAGCCAGGGATGGGGTCATGCCCATGAGCTCCAGGGCTGTGGACGTGTAGGACCAACCATCCCTGGCCGTGCACCAGGAGATCCCATCCCCACCGCCCTGACTCATCGGCAGCTGAGCCCTGGGATGGGGTCAGGCTGTGGCAGCCCGGCGTGATGCCAAGTGGTGGAAGGGAAAGATGGGAAAGGCGGGAGGGAATACTTTGGCTCCTCTTTCTCCTCCCAAAGTGGGGTGCCGCAGGGGTGAGTGTTTGGTGTCAGGCTCAGTGGAGGTGGCTGTGTTAAGCCCCATGAGGGCTTTGCTCCGTGATCCATATGTTCTCTGCCCATGCAAGATTCCTTTGCACCGTCGATGCGGGAGTGTGAGGGGCAGAGGGGGAGGGCAGGAAACAAGTGAAATCCAAATCCCCCAAATCTCCTGGCCTTTGCCTGCTCGCACCAGTTTCACTTTGCTAAAGCCGATTTGAGCTCTGATCCCAGTGAGAGGGAGGAGGGAGAAGGCAGGCTGGGGAAGGAGAAGACAAAGGCACAGGGAGTAGACTTCCCACTGTCCTGCTGGCGGCACTGCCAGCAGGCTGCTGGCCAGAAGAGAGGAGGTGAGGAGTCCAGGCACCAACAGAGGGCAGGGAGCTGGCTTCTGTGCAGACTCAAGTGACTTTTTCCAGGAGGGAGTTATGCAAGACTGAGCTTTGGTCTCCACTGCTCGTCTCCTGTGTCCAACATCCAGCCTCTTCCTCCAAGAGGTACCTATGCAAAATGAGACCTTCCATTTCCAGCCATCTTATTCGTTTTAGCACTACCTGTGTTGGGAGTGTAGAGAAGCCTGAGCCCAGCTCCCATGTAGAGAAGCGTGCAGTTTGCCTCCATTCTCCCCTTTCATAGAATCACAGAATACTCTGAGTTGGCAGGGACCCATAAAGGACCATCGAGTCCAACTGCTGGCTCCACACAGGACCACCCAAAAATTAGACCATAAGTCTGAGAGCACTGTCCAGATACTTCTTGTACTCCAGTAAAATTGGTGCCGTGAGCATTGCCCTGAGGAGTCTGTTCCAGGCCCTGATCACCTTCTGGTAAAGAACCTTTTCCTGATATCCAACCGGATTGTCCCTTCTTCATCTCCCATGGAAAAGGGTTGCTTTCAAGGATGAAGTGAGGTTGCCTCCCAGTCCTTGATGCCTTGGACAGGCTGTCCTTTAGACACCATGGAGGGCAGATTGGAGCAGCACTGGCAGAGGGATTAGAGCCCTCCTGGAGCTGTGAGCATGGTGTAGAATGGTGGGAGGGGAACAGAAAAGCTGGTGCTGGATTCACAGTGGCTCAGTTGCTTTAAGCTGCAGGATTAAGGAAGTGGAGGAATGCAGTGTGCGGCCGTGACCTTCTCAGGCTGCCTGGAGTGAACCCAGGTCAGCACCGTAATGGGCTGCACACTGCCACACAACTTCTGACTGATGGCCAGAAGGTGTTCAAAAACCAGCCACTGGCTGATGAACCCTTTCATCCTCCTCCGCAGCTCTGTGCATACTCCTCCTCTCTTACCTTCAGTTTTTCAGATCAATCCAGACCTTTCTATCTATGACAATGCTTTCAGTTGAGCAGAATAAGTTACATTTAAAGCTAAAGGCTTAAGGGGTACCAAGATGCCGTCTCATTCCTATCCCCAGGCAAATCTTTTGTTGGGAGGAAAAAGGGATGGGCATCTCATAAATGTGAAATATTTTGCATTTATGTGCCCAGCAGTAGTATGACAAGACAGGTCTCTTCTGAGAGTGCTGCTCTCTGATCAGAAGCAGGATGACTTTGAGTCACAAGAATATTTGCCATTTGAAAATGGTAAAATTAAACTCAAGTGTTTCCAAGTGGAAACCTGTTAGAGCCTTGAGCAATGAAGTTGGTTTCTCTGAGCTGTCCTGCCCACATGTTGCATGGTTCCTTTGGAGATCCTATCTTACCCGCAGCAGCTCATGATCAGGCAGGAGAACAGAGAAGGACCTCACATTTGTCCATCTTTTATCCAGAGACCATGGTTCATCTATTTCTACAAGGTCTAGTGACACAGAATTTATTTTTTTTGCAGTAAGAAGAGCTGGATATTTGTGCTTCAACCTACAGCTGCCAACACCAATCACTGTCATTTGTGCTCAGTAGAGCCATAAACTTTCCTTTGGGGTTGAAACTAAAAGATAAGTGAGGTTGTTGAGCTTAACTGAGATATTGTGATTCTTCTTCTGACGTTCCTGCCCCTCTCCTTCCCCTGTTTTTTACCGTTTTGGCCCTGCAGGCTGCTGAACGAAAGCGATAAGCGCCCCTTTATCGAAGAGGCGGAACGGCTGAGGATGCAGCACAAGAAGGACCATCCCGACTACAAATACCAACCACGGAGGCGGAAAAATGGCAAGGCCACGCAGGGCGAGGGCGAGGGCCAAGTGGAGGGGGAGGCTGGCGGGGCTGCTGCTATCCAGGCTCACTACAAGAACACCCACCTGGACCACAGGCATCCTGGGGAAGGGTCACCCATGTCCGATGGGCACCCAGAGCACTCTTCAGGTAAGTCCCATGGCTTCACGAACAAACTGGTAGGTGACAACAATCTGGGAAGCTCAGGAAAACAAGCCATAACCTTAGGGATATGTCTCACATTGCTCATCACCCAACAAACTGTTGGAGTCAGTGGTATAGTGACAGGCCCTTGTTTCCAGAGCATTTGCATTCCTCTAGCCAGGTTGGATATCATTCCTTACTTATCATGGCTTACTGGGAGGAGCAGAGTTGATGTGTGCTGATGTCCAGGTGTAAAGCAGTAACTCACTTCTTGTCTTTCTTTCCTCCTCAAAATGTTTTTCACACTGCAGGTCAGAGCCACGGCCCTCCCACTCCTCCCACCACCCCTAAGACCGAGCTGCAGGCAGGCAAAGCTGACTCCAAGCGAGAAGGGCGTTCCCTAGGGGAAGGGGGAAAGCCACACATTGACTTCGGCAATGTGGACATCGGTGAGATCAGCCATGAAGTGATGTCCAACATGGAGACCTTTGATGTCAACGAATTCGACCAATACCTGCCACCCAACGGACACGCCGGCCACCCAGGCCATGTTGGGGGCTACGCAGCGGCTGCTGGCTATGGCCTTGGGAGCGCCCTGGCTGCGGCGAGTGGACACTCAGCCTGGATCTCCAAGCAGCATGGAGTCTCCTTGTCTGCCACCACATCACCAGTGGTGGACTCCAAGGCCCAGGTGAAAACGGAGGGGTCTGCTCCTGGAGGTCATTACACCGATCAACCCTCCACCTCCCAGATAGCTTACACATCCCTGAGCCTGCCCCACTATGGTTCGGCCTTCCCCTCCATCTCCAGGCCCCAGTTTGACTATCCTGATCACCAGCCCTCAGGACCCTACTACAGCCACTCCAGCCAAGCCTCCGGCCTCTACTCTGCCTTCTCCTATATGGGACCTTCCCAGCGTCCTCTTTACACTGCCATCTCTGACCCCACGCCCTCCGTGCCACAGTCTCATAGTCCCACGCATTGGGAACAGCCTGTGTATACGACTCTCTCTAGACCATAGGGAATGGGGAACAGTGACCAAAGCAGCGACGGAAAGGCTCCGAAGAATCCGCACAGGCAGAAGAGCCTCCGAACTCCGAGGTCACTCAGTGCCACCATCCAGCCACCAGAACCCACTGAGTATCTGGAAGTGCCTTTCTTGACCCTGGCTATCGCTGGCTCACCCGCCTACAGGAAGGTTTTTCGTCCTTTCGCCCTGTACTGATTTCACGCAGGCCACACAACTGGCTTGCAACACCTTATTGGCCTTCTAGATGAGGAAGACTCAAGACATGGAGTGACGGGTCCGTGGTGGACTTCGTTGTGCGCACCCTGGACTGTAAGAGGAGAGAGACTGTCCTTTCCTTCCCCTCCCCAACCTCCTCCAGCAAATTAGCAAGTGTTTCCAAAAGGCCACCATGGCCAACTCTTTGTCAGCTGCTGCAGGTGAAGGGTGCTTGCTCAGCCTTGGTGAACGTGTCATGGGAGGAGGAGTTGGGAGGACGGCATGGCCGGCTTCCTTGCATCAGTGTTGTGCAGCAGTCCTGCCTAAGATTCACACATGCATGAATCTTGATCCCTGCTGGAAGACCAACTTATGCTTGCTTCCCTGCTGATTTCCACAGCTGCACGCTATAGCTTTTCTCCCCACCTCTTCCCTCTGTCCCATCTGTTTTATCCCACACTCCTTCCTGCATGGATTTTATAAGGCTTGACTGAACAATGCAGAGGATTCAGGAACGCATTGTCAGCCTTAGCCTTTCTCATATCGTAGCCTGTATGTGTGTATGAGTGTTTGTGTAAGGAGTTGAGGAGAGGTGGGGAAGGATCTGTGGATCATTCAGGTGCTGTGGGTGAATCCTCTCTTGTTACAATTTAATTTCTATCGTTCACTTGTGTCTCAGATTTCTGGCATCTCAGTCCTTCCCAATCTCTTCAGTATCCCAACAATCTCTCCGCAAACCAGGTCCTTGCTCCTCCAGCATTTGACTGCGTCTGCTGAAAACATGAAGGCACCAAGAAAGCTACTGTGCACTTGCCAACATCCAGACGTAGTTCCAAAAAACCAATACTCTGAACACTGCTCCAAACTCAGGCCAATGGGGTCTACATCGCTGCTCGTTTATTCATCACAGTACCGCAATCTGTCAGCACCTCCCTCCTACTTTCACTCAGGATGGAAAGATACTCTTGTGGATATAAGCAAGGTAGATATGCACCCAATATTGGATGACTACAAAGAGAAGAACACTACTTATGTGCAGAACTCATTTTCACCTCTGGGTTTCAAGCTGGAAACAAGCAGCTCTTGCAGTCAGATCAACACCTTTTGTTCAGCCCGTCTCCTGAGGACAGCCTACTTAATTCTCCTGTCACTGGGTGGTGTGTCCTGCCAGGGAGTGAACTGGCCAAGAAGCTGCTGCAGGAAAAAGTGACTCCTGACAACTGATCACAGAGATGTGTTGTGGGACCTCCTAACGGGTAATTCAGTCTAGAAAGATAAAATACTTCGTCCAAACATGGACTGTGGTTTGTGTCACTGTTTCCCTCCGTCGATATGATGTCAGATGTCCTTCCCACCTCCCTTAGCTATGGATGACTTCTCCTTGTGGTGTCTGAAGAGATCACATAGAATGTTTGTTCCCTGTATGCATGTAACCTATCTGAACCCTGTCCTCTTATTTATGCAAGTAGCACCTTCCTCCCCCTACTCCCTTTCCCCAGTCTCTATGCTGCCCTAGCACCATTAACTCTGCATTAAACATATGGAATAATAAACTTAAAAGTTTCATTTTCATGTCTCTGGATTTTTTTTCACCACTTTCCTGAAAGTCTCTGATTTTTTCCCTCCAGTCACCACACCACCACACAGATCCCATGAATGGCTCTCCTTGGCCTGTCATTCAGAGGACACAGCCACAGCTCCAACTGGCTTACTGTGCTCTTTAATGGAGACAAAACTCACCTGTTCATAAGCCAGCTCCAGTCATTTCTTCCATGGGTTACTGTTCCTAAGCTAAAACTCAGCCCATGCCATGAAGAAGGGCACTACTTTGCATGTACTTCACCAAGAATTTCTTTAGCTTCATTACTAATTATCTACAGAACATGAGTGTGGAGTTTCTCCTCTCAGTTCCTCATCTCTAGGTTGCCATAAGGCAATCACAAAAACTGTCCCCACATCTAGAAAATGATGTCTTTTGGAAAGCAACCATTAATTTCTTTCTAAAAACCTCAACTCCTCTTGCTTTCCAGAGGTAAGAACATAATCACACACATACAGAGTACAGTCGAGAATAGAGGTATGTAACTTATTGTTGAAAGAAAACATGTTGGTCATCAGATCCTGAGAGTCCTGAAGAGCTGAGAAAAGAATATGTGCAGGGGATACTGACTTGCTTGAGAACATCTCTCAAGGCCAATGGGAACAAGATAGGATTACACTGAACAAAAAAACTCCAAAAAAATTAAAAAATAGGTTCCAAGGCTTCAAAGCAAAAGCCTGATCTATTCTGTGAGTTTGTGTTCACCGAACACTTAACAGGAGAGTAGAATAAGCGGAAGATCTAGGAAACATAGAGCACTCAGCATACTTTGGATGAGGTCCTTATAGGGCCAATGGCTTAATGACATCAAAAAACAGTGATGCCAATCCAAACAATTCCATGCAAAATAGGACTGTGACCACTCAGTGGAGAGGAGAAATCTCTACCCCAAATTGTGGGCTGTGGGAAAGGTCTAGATGGGAATTATTTCACTGTGGAGCAGGTTCATGTGGAGGAGATAAGGGGAGCCATGGCAGAGCTAGAGCAGGAGAGCTGATCACAGGTGTAGAAAAAAGACCATAGTGTGGGTGAAGAGAAGACTGGCAGAAGTACTTAACCATACACACATACCCTTTTCCAGTTCTTCAAACAAAGAAAGCAAGAGGGCTCCACATCAATCAATCTCCAGTGGAAAGGGATGCCTCCTCTCATCCAAGAGTGCCCCCACAAGTAGAACACCGCTGGTAACACAGGGGTTAACCAATCCTCCTGCAGCCTAGAAGGAGCTGGCCCAGCATCCTTCCCTATCCCTTTAATTGTATCTGATACAGATGCAAGGCTGGGGAGGGGAGGCGGGCAGGGAACAAAGAAGCCATTTAAAAATTAAAAAAAAAAGGACAAGAAAACGACCCCCGCGCTCCATGGCGGACGCCAGAACGATTGCACAAAGGCACCATTTCAGGGCTGAAATTTCACCACACCAACGTGATTAAAGGATTCCACAGAGGGTGGGGGGAGAAGGCTGAAGGCCACAGTGCTGCAAATTAACCTTTTCTTAGTAAGGATGGCCTGGATCAGGAAGCACTTGCATTCCCTGGGGTCAATCCCCTTCCCACACCTGCAGGCACCTCCATATTCCCCCTCTGAGCTTTTTGCCCAGGGACCCACTCTACTCTTGCATTCTTGCCTCCCCCTCCTGTGCACACTGCATCCATGCACAGACTAACAAAGGAAGGGTGGATGGGAGGATATTCTTACAGGGAGAAGTAAGAGGATGACATACATGGCTGGTTACATGAGCTAAGTTCCCAGGCAGGTGCATTCACACTCCCATTAGGATATGGATCCATGCACAGCACACAGAATGCATGCTTCAAACATAAGCACAAACTAGGTGGAAAAATCCTCCCTGTAGCTCTGCAAAGAGAAAAACAATGTAAAGCAGAAACAACAGGTGCATTTTTTAATAAGATCACCTGCTACATAGAAAGTGTTCTGCTCCAGAGCTCAGAGCAAGAACCTAGGAGCAGAGATGATTAAGACATGAAAGTCAAGTAGCTGGCTGGAAGCCCTCCCAGATTTTAATGCTAGCCTAACTTTTTGATTTCAGCAAGGGGCTGCATTTTTCTTTTCCTTGCACATCAGAAGTGAGAATGAAGGGACCTTAATGGGACAAATCACCAATCTGTCATCACGCTACGGATTACAGAAAGGGACTCTCTAGAATTTAACTATTGCTGTGCCACTGTAAGAGCTTCTGGGGTTCATATAGGTGAGATGCCTTGAGAGCACCCACACACCAAGGACCATCAGCTCCACTGCACATCAGAGAACAGCAGCACAAGTGGCAAGAGCGCCAATTTAACCTACAACTGTTGAGCTAGTAGGACTGTCACTGGCGACTGGGCTTCCGGCTGGGGCAGTGCCACTGAAAGGGGATCTCCATCACTGATAAGCAGCAGGAGCAGGGAAACAATAGATGATTTGATGAGAGCTGCTCTGCGATACTCCTGAGAAGACCCACAGCCAGCTCTGGCCAGAGAGGAAATTGGAGGTTTCCACAGCAACCTGCTCAGGGCACAAAGGCCCAACTGTCTAGGGAGAAGCAATGGAGGTGTCTCCTGTTTTAAGAAGGGCTGGAATCTTTCTGAAGCCAAAGTACCTGCAAGATCGCTTCTGTACAACGGCCCTTTAATTGGCTGTTGATCCTATAACCAGGGAGGAGCTATGGTGGAAGCAGTTACTGTACTATTTACCCTAGATAAAACATACAAGCTGCTCAGTTGGAAAAAAGGCTGCAATGAAAGCATAGCGCTTGACTCCCTAATATTAACAAATAGAGCCCATGCAGACTGACACAGAATGAAATGTTAACAACCAAGCTGGCGTACAGGAGAAAGAATTTATAATTTATTTATACAAATATAAACAAAAATAGAAACATCTGCTGGAGAAGGAAAGAATCAAAAGCAACAGCCAGAGGTTGATCAGTCTGTGATAATTAGCTCATCCACACCCCAGTCCTCATAGCTCCCATCAGGCAGGTAACGACGGATGATGATAGGAATCTTGCGTGCTCTGGAGGGAGGAGAGAAAGGTGAATAGAAATGCCACAGCCTTCACTATGCCATTTCAGCAGGTAATGGCATTGCCGACTTCAGTAAGCTCATGGTAGACCTATGTAGTACTGATGATTTGGAAGTCTGAACAAAATTTTCCCTCGTAGGTGCAAAGCACTGAGCATCTAAAGTCTCAAAACAATCAAAAACCTACAGGAACACAGCATCTGCTAAAAGCAGTTCCAATTAGAAAGCAAGCAAGCACTGAATACAATTTGACTTGGTGGAAGCAGATTTAAGAGCAAAACATAATTAGATGGTCTAGAATCTAACCAGAGGATCAGGTTTACAACCATATCAGACCTGAGAAGTAATACAGCATCTTTAACAATCACATCCAGAGCTGCTGTTTTTCCAAAAGCAGCTTCCTCATGCCAAAGATTACAGTTTAATTCTGGCACAGCACAGGATGCCATTGCATTTTGTGTCACACCCTGACTGCTTTCTAGAGCACAGACTCAGATGGTGACCCGAAGCAACTTAGTCTGAACTTGGAGATCTGACTGGAGCACAACCCGTGAAGGTTTTGGCAACAATAAAGGGAGCTGTAATAAATATAAAGTCTGCAAGAACAACTGCAATGCACTGAGCAGAGGGACAAATCAATTCAAGAACAGGGACTTAATAAGCAAAGCAATCTGCTTGACGGACACCTGCCTGTGGCATAGTAATCTACTGAACTTACTGTCAAACTGTGGGCCAACAGAGCACTCTGCTGTGGGCCTCTAAGTAGTGATTCAGAAACTAACAGATTCAAATGAATCTGTAGGCAAGCTGCGCATCTCCTGCTAGCAAAATAAGCCAAGTATTGAAGGCTGCAGTAAAACATTCTTATCAGAGTCTCCACATCACCAATCTGACCCTAATTTTATTTATTTAGGCCAGCAATTCATTTGAACACAGGTCTGTTCAGAAGGCTGCTTCAAATTGATTCGTTTCAGGGAATTAAATTGATTCCTTATGTGGATCCTGGGTTCTCATCATAGGAATGATTGATATACAAGGGGTCAGAGCACTGTTCATCAACAGAAGTTTGCAAGAACTCCTGGGATGGGAGTGAGCAGCTGTGGATAAGGTCCAAGGTGGGAAAGTGGAAGTAAACTGCAGTATTCCCTGTTGTTGTGAAAAGGAAGGTTGCCTTGGAAAACACTGCATTGAATAAGTTGCTAAGTGCTGAGATAAACAGAGGATTGCTTGCTTTACAGAAAACAATACATACACTGCCAAAGGTTGGGACTTACTTGAGTTCTTTCATGGCAATCAGCAGCGGGTCTGTCTCTCCTTCCAACTCCACCATCACAGGTGCACACATCCTGGGACAAACATCAACAACCATTTGAGAGAACACAGAAAGAATGCACAGAAAGACAGAAGGGACAGGTAGGCACATGGCTGCATACTGCACTCTTATCCACTCTGGACAGAAGGTTTTTCCCAAGTGGCTATGGACTTGTCATTTTATGAATTTTTATGGACTACTTCATTTGAATGTACTTAATCCACTGCTCATCCTCTGCTAGTCAGCTGGGACTTGAATGCTGGTCAGATCCACACCTGTCTAGTCTCACTGTGCTGTACTTAAATGTGAAGAATAAAAGTAGATCTAAAATTAAAGAGCTGAAACACTATAAAACGGGCATCTGACTTGCTTGCATCTTCAAGGCTTTCTTCAAAGGAAAACAAAAGGTTAGATTTATGATGCACTCTCTCTCTACAGGAAAAAAAAAAAGCATCTTGGTGAGGGCTGTAACAGTAGAGCAAGCACAGTTGACAACTATCCGTCTCAGGTGGCAGCAGAAGCAAAAGAAATTCGTGTTATGTGTGGGTAAGGCCACTGGGGGGCTGCTACTGGCCTAGTAGAACACCAAAAGCAGAATATGGAGGTGAAGCAGACCAGGCACCAGTGTTTTGGATTAAACATTTGGCACTGGCCCATTTAATCTCTTCCATTCTTTTGGCCTGCCACCAGTTGAAAGAACACGCACAGAATTCCTTCCTGGAGTAATAACTAGGCAAAGAATAGCTCAGCAAAGCAAAGATAATTTAGAAACTCATCGGCGGTAATCAGATCAGCATAGTTTTCAGGGTGGCTGTAGCTAAGATAGTACTCAGAAAAGTCCTTTCAGAGCAATTTCAACACAACCTAATAATCTCACCTACAGAACAGCTTTTCAAAAATCACAAAACTTTCTGGCATGCTCGTGCTGGCTGCCTTATGAAAGGCAGAAATCAGAACCACAATGCCACATTACCCACTCTGTTCGCCTGTGACCTCCAAGCTCATTAGAGTGTGTGAGCATCTTGTTTTATAGGCACAAAACCCACAGCATCAGCTAGGGTGAGACTCAAAATTCAAGTGTGAAGATAGCAATTCCCAAGCTCAACTGCCAGGCAAAGGATCATGTGAGGTTTCAGGAAAAAAGGAAGGCACTTTAACAGGGAAAAACGTTAAAAGAACACAGTCCTACTGTGTTCTTACTACTCTGGGGATGTTCCCCTACTGGGGGGATGCACAGGGATGGCTGGGATACAGATAAGAACACTCACGCTATTTGGAGGGCACGTGTGCCCAGAACTCTGGCTCGCTCGTACTTGGTCATGTAGGGGGTGGTGATGCGCTTCTGGTTCGCCGCCTGTCTCTCTCCGGAGGGGAGGATCTCCACGTTCTCCTGTCCCTCCTGGGAAAAGCACAGCACCGTTACGGTTCGACTGAAAGCCCAGCAGCAGGCCAGTCGGCAGAGTCCTGCAGAGCACCCACCTCCTCTACGTTCTCCAGATCATCCAGCCCCTCGTCTTCCTCCACATCATCGAAATCATCCCCATCGAAGCTGCGGGAGAGAGACAAGCGCACATCGCACAACGCGCCGAGACCGGGGGACAGGACCCGGGCCTGAACTAGCGCTTAGCGTTGAGGCCGGCTGCAGTCCCAGGCCTTCACCCTTCATCCCAGCCCTCACACCGTCCCAACCCCGCTCTCACTTGTCTTCGTTATCCGACATCTTGCTCCCTTTCACCCCGGCGGAAGTACGACCCACTTCCGGTCGCCCGTCACGTGACGTAACGTTTCCGGAAGTAGCCCTGCGGCGCCGTTGCCACGGAGACGGGACGCCGCTCTGCCCGCCCCGATCTCCCATCTTCTTCGCCCAGCGTCGCCGCCAACCATGGCCTCGTCGACGGGAAGGAGATCAGCGGGAAGAGGCAGAGCCCGGTACAGCCCCGAGACCCGGGAAGTGCTGAGAGGTAACGGGTTTTGCGGGAGGGAGGGAGGGAGGGAAGGCCCGGGGACGGCTGCTGAGGGCCGTGTGGAGCAGTCAGTTAAGCGCGTTTCCCCCCAGGTTGGCTTCCGTCCTGGGCGCTGCGGGCCGGGTTGATGTGAGCTGTGTGGTGATGCGTAGCTGCTGTTTTCTAGCCCTGATGGAGGAGTCGAAGCTGACGAGTTTCCAGAGGCGCTGCCTGATGGACTGCCTGAGGCGTGAGTGGTGCCCACCTGCAGCTCCTTCCCTAGCACTGTGGTGAATGGCTTCTGCTGCTCACACTGAGGGTTGGCATTCACCTTCTGCCTGGCTGGGGGGACGCGTCCTATTCTCTCCGTGTTTCATGTGGGTACTCACTGAAATGTCTCCAAGGATCTGCCCAAGGGACTTGATGTGATGGTGTGAGGTTTCTGTGGAACCAGGATCCGCAGCCTGGATCCTGGGCTGCATCAAAAGAAGGGTGGCAGAAGGGTGAAGGAAGGTGACTGTTTTCATGATAACCTATCCAGGTTCCCAGCTTATGGCCCCTGACACAAGAAGGATATGAGGCTGTTAGAATGGGTCCAGAGGAGAGCCACAAGAATGCTCAGAGGGCTGGAGCACCTACCCTGTGAAGACAGGCTTGGGGAGCTGAGCGTGTTTGGCATGCAGAAGAGAAGGCTCTAGAGAGACCTCACTGCAGCCTCCCAGTACTTGAGGGAAGCTTACAAGAAGGATGGAGACAGACTTTTTACACTGAATATTGGCGACAGGACAAGGGGGAATGGCTTTAAACTAAAAGAGGGGAAATTTAGGTTAGGTATTGTGAAGAAATTCTTCACTCAAAAGGGCAGTGAGGTGCTGGCACAGGCTGCATAGAGAAGCTGTGGGTATCTCAGCCCTGGAGATTGGCTCAAGGCCAAGTTGAATGGCCCTGGGCAGCTTGACCTGGTGGATGGAAGCCCTACCAACGGCAGGGGCTTGGAACTGGGTGGGCTTTGAGGTCCTTTCCAACTTAAGCCATTCTATGATTTTATGATCTTCTGCTGGCAGTAGGCTGGGGCCACTTGCCCAGACTCCTCTGTGTCTGACATCAGTATGTTGGGTTTTTTCTCTAGGGGGAGATTCTCTGCCCCTTCAGTGCCACCCTACCTGCAGCCAAGAAACAGTGCCCACGCCTCCTGCTTCCTCCCCACCGTGCTGTCAGCCAAGCAAGCTGTCAGCTAAACCCCAACTTCGGCCTGCTGAGGTCTGCCGCGCAGGAGATGCTTACACCCGAGAGAAATTCAGGCCACAGGCAAGGCGTAAGTAAGCAAACATTGCAGATAAATAAAGTGTGCTGCCCAGTTCTTCTCTTTCACTTATGTCTCACCCTTCCGCACCCTTAGGGAGTATTCTTAATTATTCTTCAGAGATGCTTAAAAAGAGATCCCTGAGGGATCTGTCTTCAAAGATGCTTAAAAAAGAGATCTCTGAGGGAACACTTGCTGCAAATGCTCACAGAGTTCTGCCTGCCAACTACAGGGACAGTAGGTGACAGGAACTCACACAAGCCTGTGTAACAAGAGAGCACTATGTAATTTTCTAGCTTGTAAACATGGGTGAGACTTTAGAGGTCAGACTGGTTTGCCTTTTATCACGTGTAGCGCAGTTCAGTCTGGGGCTGCACCATCACTTACATCATGCTTCCACTGCCATTGTTAGCAGAGAAGCAGGGCAGCCAGCTCCTTTCTGAAGACACGCTGCTAACAATTCATTTTTATCCATGGCATTCACAGGAGATTTGGAAAGGGAGAAGCAGAGGCTCCAAAATATCTTAGCAACTGGAAAGGATGTGGTGGAGCACCGAGCGAAACAGATACTGGTTCAGACAAAGGAAGAGGAGATGCCTGAGCTTGACCGCTTTGAAGAACGTATGTCTTTGTGTGATCTGGAGGAAGGCACAGGGGTGGCCTGGGCAGCTGTGCCCTGCAAGGGTTGGGATGACAGGCTTTGAAGCCACAAATCTGAAGCCCACAGTGAAAGGGCATGGATGCCAGGTTCCACAAGGGAGGACTTAACTGCTAAGATGCTGTGATACGGCCTTGCTTGCAGAAGTTAAACTGCAGTGGTTTGTTGGGAGATGCAAGCTGTCTGGATTGCCTACACAAGACAAACTGCTGGCAGAGGGAATACCTAGTGAATTGCAGGGGTAGCCTGGGCAGAAAGCCCACGTGCTGTGGATCCTTTCTCCAGCCAGCATAACTCAGTGTAACCATCCTGACTGTGGTTTGGCCTCTGTTTACTTTGACTCCAAGATCAGTGCAGTTACAGAAGTACAGCTTAAATGCAGAGCAGAATTTTAGCATTGATGTACTTTGGGTTGCAGAGTATTCTGGGATGGCACAACTCTGCCCTACCCGTCTCTGTACATGAATCTCCTTTGTATGTGAGCACTTCAGCTAGCTCTTCCTTAACTAGGGCAGCACAAATTGACAGCAGTCAAATCGTTATAATTGCCTGTACAAAGAGAGAGAGTTGTCTGTTACAAAGAAAAGCAGGATGTGGAAGGGAGCTGTGCTGGGGAGAGGGGCTTCCTACTAAATGTAAGGGACTGTCACAGTGCTATGGTGGCCTGGGAAAGATGTGTGGGTGTCAGAATAGATATTATTCCTTCCTTGTGGGGCCACTGTTCCAGCAGAACTAGGGCTTGAGGCCTCACAGCCAGATGGAAAGGCGTTTTCCTGCCTTTTGGCTGGATCCTATTTCCACAGTGTTTTCTCTTGTCTGTCAGTGGTGAATGAAGTTCAGGAGAGGAGGGAGTTCCTGGCAGAGATGGAAGCCCTAGGACAGGGCAAGAAGTATCAGAGAATTATCTTCACTGAAATCTCACAGGTACGTAAGATTCTTGGCAACAATGGTTCCACACAGTGGCTTGAGGGCATCACTCATGTCAGAATCTTTAAAGCAGTCTCCCTCTGACAGCTGAGTGGGAAAGAGGTGGGGAGAGTTTGCTTTTGCAGCAAAAAGCAGGCATGAGTTTGAGAAATCAGGTAACATGATTTTCAGCCTTTCCACGTCTGCATGTAACTTAATCAGGGAAAGAGAATCTTTGTTCCTGGAGCTGACAAAAGAAAAAAGGAGGAAAAAAAACCAACCCACAACTCTTGGCATTCTCACTCAGCCCTTCCCCTTTGTGCTTTGCAGAAAATACGGGAGATGGAGATCATTGACAAGAAGAGAAGTGAGGAAGTGAAACAGATCATGACAAAAGACTTTCCTAGTGGGAACAAATCTGGTCTCCTAGACTAGGCCAAGGGAAAAACACAAGTGCAGTTTGTTCCCAGCTCTACTCTCAGGCCTGGAGACACCAGGCATCAGTGTCTCAAAGCCTGGCCTGTGCCTTGCCCGTCTCCTAGTGGTTCCCCTGAAGAGGGGGCAGTATGACCTGTTGCCTAAAGCCAGAAGACAGGAACTATTTGTACACAGCTTGTAACAGAAGCAAGCTGTTGTAAAATCCTTCCCACGCACTGGATCCCTTCACACTCTACAAGGTTAAATAGATGAAAATACAATAGCAGCTATTAAACCATGACAAAGAAGAGCTTCCTTCTGAGTCAGCATTGCCTCAGAGTACAGCATTCTGCACAGCTGAAAACTTCACCCCTTCTCCTCCATCTACCCAGAGGCAGAGGTTTCTGGTGGCAGTACACCACAAACACATCACCACCCACATCTACAACCCACTCCAGTACACATGAGCCTGGGAATGGCTGTGTTGACACATGTGAAGAGGAAGATGCAGTCGCCTGGCCTTGCACAAATGTGAGCCTCCAACATTACTGCAGGTCAGCATGACTGCATCAGCAGACTTCTCAGCAGCAGCTGAACTGGGCAGGCGCTCAGGAACACAGCTGCAGCATGGGGGGCTGGGGAGAGGGGATTTCAGCCTGGAGCATGCTGATCTTTGCAGCAGGCTCGCTGTGGTTTTTTGGATCCTGAAAGCATGGTATGCTGAATAGCCATCAGCTTCCCACAGCGCCTGGAAATGGCTGTTGACTCACCAGGCTGAAGCACGATGCCCCTCTATTCCCACATAAAAACCAGCAAAATGAAACTTAGAAATTAAAATCCCATCATCTGCTTCTTAGCAATACTCGTCAGCCACTCCATAAGCAGGCTGCATGCTCTGTCCCCAGGAATAAGAAACTTAAGCTGTGATTGTTTTTCAAATCCAGTATTTATTTCTGATCAGATGAATGGAAGTCATAGAATTAGTACAGCATAATTTCCAAATCAAGGTTCTGACCAGGCACGGAGTCAAAGGGTGTCAGGCTGCTGCAATCCTGATAGCCTATGGCAACAGTGACACAACAGCAGGCTCTAGAACAGATTTGCTTATCCTTAGAGAAGAGCTGTGCATTCAGTTCCACCCCGCCACCCCCCAACTCCTGCTCCTGATCAGCCTGCTGGGGTATTATGGCAAGTGGCATGGCGTGCTGCCACCCACCCATGGTCACTCGGGGTTTGGGAAACAGATCTCTTTACAGAACGCTACGCCAGCCATGTTGCAAGGCACTGCTCTAAAAGTGTTTTGGCTAAAGCCTGCTGTATTTTTGGAAGGGAGTGCAGCAGTTTGTTCGGGGCTGGCATGACTAATTTGCTAATAGGAAGGCATGACAAACAGCTGACCAACCAAACACCCATGAAAGTCAATGTCTAATTCAAACTGACAAAACAACTCAATAAATAGCTCCTCAGCTTGGAGGAGAAGGCAAGAAACAAAAATGGAAGGAAGAGGGGAAAGTTGTAAGAATACTGTTCCCCCATTCCTTCCTCCAATGTACACACACACACACGCACACACACACACGCACACACACAACAAATAAAATAAAGGTTTTAAAAGTTTTAGGGCAAGTTTGAATTCATGTAGAAAAGGAGGCATAAAAAATAACCAGCCAAACCCTCTTCACATGTTTTTAAAATATATACAGATGAAGCTGGGGAAAGGTCAGTTGTGACCGTGCAGCTCTCTCCAGCTGCTCAAGGGTGGCATCGGTGAGCAGGGCACAAGCTTGCCCATTACCGGCACTAAGTCAGTCTTGTGCTTTTCTGCCCTTGCCTAGAAAAGGAATGTTCCTCCCTCCCCCTGAAGGCAGCAGGCAGTGGTGCTTAGCAGCAGTGGGGGTAAGATATCCTGAGTAGGGCACACAGGCTACATCCGAGCAGATGTACATTGTCCCCTTGGGTCCTCTCAGACCTGTAATGCTCAAGGGAAAAAGCCTTCAGTGGGAGGGGACAGCTCAAAATAGGGCCCCAGTTATTTTTTTTGGCTATGGCTTTAGAGCTTTGTGATGCTGGACTGTACTTATTTAAAACCTAAAGAATCCCGATTCTAATATCAGGCTGTTCTCCTGAAGTTAAAAATGGGACAGGAAAGGGACAAGAGTGGGCAGGCAGGGAGGGGTAGCCAGGCGCAAGAGGTTGGAGGCACACGGAGCTGTCACAGTAAGAGCGGGAGCAGGGGAGGGGTACAGTTAGTGCAAGTATTCTCACAAACACCAAACTCCTCATCTTGTTTCTCAGTCAGTAACAAGGACACGTGACAGGGCAATGCATTTTCTCCCTGCCTTGTTAGTGAGGCTTTAGAGGAGAAATTCAGCCTCCTCTGCAGCCTCAGAAAGGGAAGCACTGTGGTTGGACTCACCACTGCGGGCAGAGAGGGCTGGTGTCTTCCTGGGGCGGCCATGCCAGTGCCTGGCGTGGAGTGAAGGGGAAAGGCAAGGGGAGTGGAGGGAGCCAGGCCCCTCCTGGCAGGCAGCCAGCTGTGGGAGGCCAGGGTAGTCAGGCAGCACATCCCTCTCACTGCTGGCATTCTGCTCTAGCTTTTCTCCTTGGGCGACTTGCTCTTGGAGTCATGCTTGTTGCCCAGCAGTTTAAGCACCTTCATGGGCTTGAATTTGCCCTTCTTCTTGCTTTCAGTCTCAGCCTCCTTGTGAAATTCTGGAGTTGCAAAGGAGGGTTGTTAAATGGTGATGGTTTGTACGCACACAGATGACAACAGGGACAATGAATCAAAGCCCTCCTCTGCATGCACACTGTGATAACAGGGTGACACCTGTGTCCCAAACTTTAATGCTTCTACAGCAAAGGCTCCAGAGTATACGCAGAATAACATCACTCTCATGCACACAACTTCATAAATGGCTTATGCTGCCCCTTGCAGAGGTCAGCAGTGAAACCAAAGCTCCAAAATTCCATTTCTTACCTTTCCTTTTAATCATAGCTTCCAACATTTTATCCTCCTCCTCTTCCCTGAAAGAAACAATGGGAAAGAGGTCAGCAATCCAACCCTGAAAACAGTTGCTGTGTTGTTTAAGGTTAGCAAACCTCCTACTTAAAAACCATGGAAGTGTAGATCCCTCTCTGGAGCATTACTACCCTGTCATTCCCACACAAGCCATTCAAGGAGACAAGAACCAGGAAGCCTGGGAAAGACTTCAGAAATAGGAGTACCTTGGGATGCTCCCATGAGCCACCCATGTGGTACTGAGTCAGACAGATCCTACTCCTCATCCCAGCACACCTCACTCCTCACCTCTGCCGGTCCTCATCCAGGCAGTTCACAATGGCATTCCTCTGCTCAATGATGGTCACCAGCTCCTGCATCAACACCTTCTCCCTCGCTCGGTCCTCCTCAGTCCAGTCCTTCTCTACTCAACCAAACCCCAAAGAAAAACAGGCAATTACATGGCTGAAGGAGCCTGGGGTAGAGATCCCCTACCACGACCTCCTTCTACCCCAGCTTGCTGTAGAGCCAGCTGAAGCAGTGGTATTGCAGAGGGAGAGCCCAGCAGGTGGCATCTCAGGTTCCTCCACAGGGATAAGATGCACAAGGGTAGGGCAAGCAATGAGACAGGACAAGAGTTCCAGTGCTCTTATCTCCTAAGATCTGCCTCTCTGCTTCTCAGACCCACTGAAACAGAAGGGAGATGAAACTCAAGGGAAAAACATAGGTAGCCTGAGTGATGCTTTACCTGGCTTGTTGAGGAGGCAACGCAACTCATATTCCACATCTGCCTGCCGCTGCTCCAGATTCTGCTGTTTGAAGCTGCAAGAGAAGGAGAAACTGCTGGGAACCACTGCAAGGCTCTAGAGAGGCAAAATAACATCCCATGATACAGAGTGACCTGGGAAAGAACTGGCCAAGATGCTGGTCTTACTGTATAGACAAAAGGGCAGGGGGTTGCCACCTAGAACAAACCCTGGCTGCTCAAGCACTTTCTGGAGGAGATGCTCTGGTGACTTGAAGTAGGTCAGCGCTAATATGTTTGGATGTATTTGTCTGCTTGCCCTCTTCCCCTCACTTCTCCAGGCAAGCACTGGAAGCACAGTTTTAGTAGCAGTGAGCCAGGGCTTCCCAGAGCAGCATCAGTGCCCCCAGCCACACACACTTACATGTAGATGAGCTCTGACTCATGGCGCACCAGCATGTGCTTCTCATGGATGAGTTTGAACCAGTCCACCAGCAGGCTGTCCTCGGGGCTGTCTGCCAAACAAAAGGACAATTCAGAGCCATCCCCAGCACTGCAGAACGCTGTCACCACTCAGCTAGAGCTCACCTGCCCCTGGTGCTCCTCCATCCCCAACACCAGCAGGGACACAGAGCAGCCCTACAGTCCATCCTGCCCCACACCCATAGACAGCAGAGCCCACACACCATTCTCAGAACTGCGAAGTTTCTCCTCCAGAATCACCCCACGGTGCTCTAGCTGGTCCAGCTGGTGCTCAATGGCATCCATCTCTCCATAGATGTCTTCCTCAGGGATGTACTGATCTGTCTGCACCTGCCAAACCACACGGCAGAGAATTCTATTACCATCAAACTCCAGTTTCCAATGGCAACCCTAAGGTTGGTCTTCATTAACGGATGTGAGGGAACAGGACACTTCACCTAGCATAGGATCTGAAATCCCCACCCCACCTTGGAAACAAAGGGAGACAAGGATGCTATCATCAGTGGGACCTAGCCTACACATCATCCTCCCTAGCCACACAGCACATTAGCTGCATGTTGAAAAGAACCCAGGGCTTAGCAAACACACCTATGGTCCTGGGGGCATAATACAAAGCTGGCTTTTGCCCCTCTTTGCTTCCAAGGTCTCTTTTACCTTGCGTTTGATCAGCGGGAAGCCGTGACCTGGTGCAGGAGGACGCACTGGTTTGGAACCTTTCGGAGGTTTCTTTGCAGAGGGGGAGGCAACAGGCGATGGCTTTCGGTTGAAGGGGTTCTCTTTGCAGGAGGACTGGAGCAGGGAGACAAAGTGAGATACACATGAGGAGCCAGGAAAGGGAAATGATCCCAACAGCTGAGACCAAACAGAGAGGCAGCCCTAAAGTCAGTCCTACACTGCACTTTCCCAGTGGAGGAACACAACATTGATCTCCACTGGCAGTCTAGCCAAGGGTTGATAAATAGCTGTCCTCACATGTGGCATTGGGCCCCAGCTTCCCTGTAACAAGTATTACTCACTTACAAACATGTTAGTAAGATACTAACAGACATAGTATGAGTACAGCCACTACTTAACTGTTGACATACACCTGAGCTTTGCTTCCAGGAGGCCACATACCAAATCTGTGTAAGGTGAAAGGCTGGACTAAATCCCCGCTCTGACTGAATGACAGTTAGGGAAGAAAAGGCCCCTGATCTTGATGGGAGGAAGGTCACCACCTCACCTTCAGCTGTGGCTTGGGTGAGGACTTAGGGCTCCCAGTACCTCCTTCCGATGCCAAGAGGATGGGTGTAGGGCTAGCACCAGCAGGAGGCTTGGGGGGCAGCCGGTTGGGGCTGGTCTTTAAGCTGCCAGTAGAGACACTCCTGCTGGCATGCGGGGTGTTGTTTTGCACCTCCCCACTGACACCGGCCAGATCACTGGAGGAGGAGAAAGAAGAGTTGGTGGAGAGGCTGGCTGGAGCAGCAGGGCTTTCGCTGGAGGAGATGCTGGTGAGCGGAGTGTCAGTGTGAGAGGTCTTGGTGGCCGTTGGCGTGTGGACAGTGGGCTCGGAGGAGCTTTTGGGCACAGAAGCCTCGTCGGTGTCACCCAGCACCTTAGCTGAACTCTCAGAGTTGATGCTCTCAAGGCTGAGGGCTGGAGATGGGGTGGAAGATGATGGCTCGGAGTGTGACAGCCTGGAGATTGGGTGGTGGGCTGCAAATCAAAAGGAGAGCTCAGAGAAAGTGAGGCAACCAGAAGAGAATGGGGCTATATACTAGTGGCAGGGATACATGCAAAGTGAACTGAGTGAGAAGGAGGAACAAGGGGCTGGGGGGAGAGCTCACCTAGTGGGGAAGCATTGGGGGCTCGTGGAGCTGGCCGCTTCTTCACTTTGGGGCTGCTAGTGGGAGTGATGCCATACCAGGGGTGCAGAGGCCTGGCAGCAGTCTCACTCTGCTCCTGCTCAGGTGTGCTCTTTTGGACAGCAGTGCTCTCCTCTTCCTCATCATCTTCTTCCTCAAAGGGATTGTATGATTTGGGCTCTGTGGCATCAGACCTGCTTTCCTCACTCCTGGCTTTCCCCACCTCCTCCCCATCCTCCTCCTCTAAAGTCCTGCTTGGGGTCTCATGGCTGCTCCCTGGGGGAGGAGGAGCAGGCTTCTTCTTGGGCTCGGCTTGCACTAAGGCCATCCACGGTGGGTCCTTGGCTCTTGCAGCAGCTCCAGCTCTGGAAGAACAGATAAAAAGATAGCAAGAGGTGGCAGAGAGCAGAGACAGACAAGAAGGGTGAGGCATAGCAGAGGGACGTAGACCCATGGAGGAACAGACAGAAGGAGCAGGATGTTTCCCATACTAAAAACAACTTTCTCTTCTGGAGTGGCTCTAGTCTTCCCCAGAAACAAAGCGGCTCCTTCTCTGCAATAAGCTGGGAGCAAACCTAAGGTCCTTAGGGACACAGCCTTGACTCATCCATGGGGTAGAGTGCCTCAGTTTCTGAGTATTACAGTCTCCATTTGCTAAGAAGCAGTAAGATAAAGGCTAAGTTTTACGCAGCAAGGCAACACAGTTCCTTCACTCAACTCTGCTTTCCATACTGTGGAGGAAGCAGGAGCTGAGATCTGCCTTTTGCAGGTTAATTTTCCACATATCAGAGTTCTGGTCACCTTGAAGTCCATGTGTCCAAGGGACAGACCCTTCTCTGCTAACTGCTGCAGCTGGAAGTATTGCTGCTCCTTTCAGTGGCACATTCCACAGCTCAGCAAATCACTGCTCAATGGGAAAGAGACCATCATTTGCCACGTGCACTTGCTCTTTGGCCACTGTGAATGCAATGCACTTCTGAAACCTCAGTCCCAAAAGCAGACAATGAATGAACATCAGTGCCTGCAGGTTCCTGAGTAAAAGCACTGTAAGTGCAAAGGCTACTAACTGCAATCAAGCATCCCCAATGTACTTGCACTGGATCTTTTCCTGGACAAACCCTTCAGAAGGCAGAGGTGTCACGTTCTCAGTATGCACAAGCAGGGCCATTTCAGAAGGAACCACAGAAATACCCTTCTGCCTTCCTGAAGCCCCCAAGCTCTTGACAATCTCTAAAGGACAGAGACCCTGGAGATAGAGACAAGCACCGTCAGCCTGACTGTGCTAGGCTGGCAGCAGCCAGGGAGGGGACCTGAACATGAACTACATCCCACGAACAGATGGTGATGGAGGTGGGTAAGGAGACCACAGCTGAGCCCTCCCCACAGCCCCACCTCGCTATGGGGTTTCCAGGTGATCTGTGAACGGAAGGACGTACCGATCAGAGGAGCAGGGTCTCCCTCGGGGTTTTGGGACAGGGGGACTGGGTTCAGGTACCCTACCTAGAAAGACACAGGGTCAGACTGTCACAACACCAAAAGGACATATAGAAAGAGGTTAAATCAACACAAAGCATCTTTTATCTGTGGGAGGCTGTGTATTCCCACTCTCTAAAACCCTCGTGGACTTTTTTTCATAGTCACTGCGATTAGTCTCTCTCAAATACCACGCTTGCCTTTTTCTTCCCCCCCCCATCCTGGAGCTGCAGCTGGAGAACTCATATGTTCCTGTCCCCACTCCTGCACACTGCCCCAGCACTGCCACCTTCATTCCAGGCTGACAATGCCCTCTGGAAAGCTCCAAGGAAATACAATGGGGCAGGGTGGAGTGAATCTCAGTGCTACTCTCTCTGCTATGGGGAGAGGGGCAGATGAAGGCTCAGTGTCTGAGCACAAGTCTTAATTGGAGCAGAAGGGCACCAGGCTGCAGGGAAAGAATGAAACTCATCCAAGCTGCTGCAGACTGCTGTGGACATGAACAGTAAACACTGAGTTCTCTCACCATTCACCATACCAGGCCCACTGTCACTGGCCTCGCCCTGGATGGTGGACCTGGGTCGGGGCACAGGGTGTGAGGCTGGTGGGGAGAGGGCATCTGTGGATCTCCTTGGGGCTGGGGTAGGCCGAGTGTGTCTGTGCTGTCCATCCAGTGAGCCGGCTTTGTCCTGACTGGGCACCAAGGGCTTGCTGGGAAGAGGAGGCCTGGGGGGAATTTGGGAAATGGGTGCCCCGCTTCCTGCACAGGGTATGGCTGTCTCTGCTCTGCTTGGTGTGCTGTCCTTCTCCTTTGGGCTGGTTGGCACCTCTGCAGGCATCTGGGTCTCTGCCACGGTCTCCACAACGCTGCCGTTGTCCTTCCCCACCTCTGCTCCTGCAGGGTGCATGTCCTCACCCATGCTGCTGGCTCCAGCTTCAGTTCTTAGCTCTGGTGACTGTCGGTCCAGGCTGGGCCTCCTGTCCATCTTCCCACTCATGGCCAATTTACCACGATGCTGTGTGCAAACAAAAGTCCCTGCCTCTGAGCCGGGTTTGTACGACCCTGGAAGCAGGGTGCTGGAGCACTCCTTACACCTGCCAACAAGAAGAAAGAGCCCCGTGAGATGGGAGATGCTATCCTGCCCTCCTGGGAGAAAATGGGGCTGAGAAGAAAGTCTGGACTGGCACTCAAGAGTTCTCTGCAGGACCGTGGGGTTAGTTTCCATTTCTGTACAATCTTGGGGAAGTTACACAGGAAAGGAGAGGAATAAAAAAAATCAGCACATCAGTACATGAAAGCAAACTGAGCTCATAGCTCAAATACTGCATGCATTTGGGTTCCTCCTTCAGCTCAGAGAGAATAAAGAACTGCCAACTGTTTGTGAGGAAAAACAACATCAGAAAACAGACATGAGTATTAAATAAAATGGAATAACTTTTGACTCAGGAAATATCTAAGCTGGAAGCTAGAAGAGTAACGAGGGGAAACAACATGCATGACAAGAATGGTCTGATGCTCACCTTTGTATGTGCTGACCATCGTAAGGGTGAAGGTATTTGGCTGGAAGGACCAGGGAATGACGCAGAGAGGGTATTCTTACATTCACTCTGCCTTGCCTGTCGAAACTGGGCTAAGTTTCCCCATCCTTCACTGCCTGCCATATCTTTTTGGATCACCCACTCGTTCCCCACTGAGCCTTTGAATCCTCCCTAATGAAGCCCTACAGGTGTAATCGTGATACATGGCACTGGCAACCAGCTCAGCCCTTTCCTACCTGGGAAGGGAGGAGGATCACATACAAGAAAAAGAGACAAAGGCAAGGGGCTGATCAAGCACTTCCATGAAAACCAAGCTTGTTCCTTCTTGTCTGAATGTTTGGTGCTCACAGCAGTTGGCTGCCCTATGCCGCAATCAGATAATTTGGGTGAGGAATTCTGCTCTGGGTGACCACTTGAATGCTACTTTCTTTGAAATGCAGAGCAGAAACATAAGGACAAGAGAGCAGGGAGAAGGGGTATGATGAAGTGAAGAGGTAGCAAGTTTGAACAAGGGGTTCATCTTGATTTTATCTCTGTCACCCCACAGAATGTGTTGCCAGAGGACATTTCTGAGCCAACAGCATCCATGAATCAGCTGAGAAAAATAAAGAAGGCAAAGAAAGCACTGGGAGAAAAATTGCTTAGGGTAAAATTACAGGGACCTCACTGTTCAGTCTGAAGGGCCATGAGCTGCACTAAGACGGACTTTGCACCTTTCAAGTGGCACAACTTTTCTGTTCTCAGATGGCAACTGCCCGCTTACAGGCTCATATCCTGTGGCCCACTGGAGAGAGCTCATCCCCCCCATCATCACAGCAGGGAAAGCAAAGTGAAATGATTTCACAGGTGCTGCAGGTAAGGACCTGCACCCAGGGAGTAACCACAGAGCTGCTGACGTCTGATCCCATGTTTGGCAACAGTATGCAGCTCCCTGTGTGCTCCCTTGAGAGCTCAGCACCACCCCAGGCACTGGAGGAGCCTGTATATCCAGTTGAGGCTGTGGAGCATAGCAGGAAAGAGATTTGCAGGGCTGATGTCCTGACTTGGACCTCATTGTCATGGAAGTGTTACTTGGTAGGAAGGTAGTAAAGAGGCACAACATCCTGATTTAGGGGGCTGGGAGGAGCACAAAGGGCTGGGATACCAGCTCAGCCTAGTGGGAAAGACCAAGGGAGGGAAGAGGGGGTAAGGGAGCAGGGAGCAGGGGAAGAAGGCAGTACAAGGCTGTAAACAAGGGGCGAAGTCAGACATCTGGGAGGGCAGCCAGGCAAATGCACCCTCTTCAGCATTATTTTGGGTATCATTGCTGAACTGCCCTCCCTCAAGGGTCCCCATTGCTCAAGGACAAACACAGATGCAGTCCAGTGTGCAAAAGACCTCCAGCTTGCTAAGGAGAGCCACCCCACCAAGCCTGGCCACTGCGTACCTGAAGCACTGGCGGTGGTAGAGCTTGCCCTCAGCCAGGTAGCGCTGGACCAGGTGGACGTGCTGCTGGCAGGCTGTGCAGGTACTGCTGAGAGTGGTGCGCTGAGACAGCTCTGCTGGCTCCACGGGGGCATCGTCCTGAGATGGGACACATGAGGAGCTCAGTGTGGGGGTCACGAGCTGCTCCCCCATCTGTGAGTCCTCCACAGCAGCTGCTGCCCCTGCAATGCCCATTGCTGAGCATGGCATAGTCCAGGGGCTGACCTCAGGGTCCAGCAACACGCACAATCCAAGTCCAGGTACAGGCAGGCTGCCTCTTCCCAGATTAGAAGGAAGCACCCCAGTTCTCTCCAAGAGGTGCCTTCTCCCTCTCTAGAGGCAGAGCCAAATGGCTGTGCAGGGACTCATCAAAATCCCAGGCAGCAGGGACCTGCAAGGAGGATCCCCTTGTGCTTTGGTGAAAACATGCCACCCCAAATACCTGCCAAACCACAAAATAAAGAACCAAGAAAGAAGAAAACATATTTTCTGCTCACCTAATCCCACATTCATGCTCCTTCCTCATCTAAAGTGTTATCCTTCCATAGGAAGGAAAATGTCAGTGTGCTGGGTGCTCAAACCCAGGTCCTTATTCCCCATCAGCCTCTTGCCTGCCACATTCTGCCAAATTCTAGTCCACAGATCTCTAGAGAGAAAGCACTCTCTCAGCAGAGTCCCCTAACCCAAAACACATAGCTAATCGCCTGAACAGATCCATCACATCATAATGGACTCTCTCCCTTTTCCTCATCCACTGTGCAGGGAGGACCACTGCCTCAGGCTAATTCTGAAGCAAGAAATCAGGTACCTGTGGTGCTGAGGAACTCTCCACCGCAGCCACAGGCTTCTTGTGGGCCAGCAGAGGTGGTGAGGCAGCAGTAGCTGGGCGCTTCATAGGCGGAGGGACTCTGGCTGGGGACAGAAGGCAAGGAGGATCAGACACTGCTGAGGGCGGTGACTCATGCCATGCTTGTGGGGGGAGGGGAGGAAAAAAAAACAAAAAAATCTGCCTTGTGACACAGGACTTGCCACTCCTGACACCTCAGTGCCTATTTCAGGGGGTAGAGACAAACACAATCTAATACTGAGTCAGACAAAATGTCTGTAAAGAATCTCCTCCCTGTCAAGGCTAGCACTTAAAACAGTTCCCAAAGAATCTCCTCCCTGTCAAGGCTAGCACTTAAAACAGTTCCCAAAGACAGTCCACAGCTGGGAGGCCAGCATCCCTTGAGAAGGCTCACAATCAAGCATGTGGAAGTTGTATCTGACGTTGTGGCTGACACTGCTGTAGCTAGAGAGCAGAGAAGACCTGAAGCCCTGGTCTCCACGCTGGAGGGATGCCCTGGAAGAGTTGTCTCAGAGTAGAACTCAGCTTAGGTTGCAGTTGCAAGGACAGATGAGCTGATTTAAGACACTCCACCCTGGTTCCCCTCCCTCTGTGTTTCACTTTAAGCTTACCAACATGATTAAAAGTAGTTGTGGTAGGCAGCTTGCCTATCTCCCGTTTTAGTGAGTTAAAGCAGATCACAAAGAGGTCTGATGCCTTCCAGGGGTGACCCAGCCCAAGTGGCAGGAATGCAGCATGGAGGGTGGAGAAACAAGACGTTTCTTTTCCTGCAGTGTGAGCTGTTAAATCATTGTCTATGCATTGTGAAACCTCGCCCTACCCCACTCCCTGTGCCAGGATCTCCTCACCAGCAAGATCCAAAAAAGGCAAGTACTATCTGCCTGTCACCCCTTCCCCACAGAACAAACGTGGCTCCTATTTCGCACAGGGAGGAGGGGACACAGGTTCACTACCTCCATGCCCACAAGCCTTCAAACATCCACCTCTCAAAATGGCTGCAGGACCCCACAAATGCTGAATTCCTAAATGGGGTTTTGGACCCTATACAGAATTTCTTCCCAGGTGTCAGCCCCTCTTCCCATAAAACCTAATTTACGGATGCAGTGCACCCCATGAACAGGAAAGTAAGCTCTGGGCTAAGAACAGGAAGATCTGTTCTTTAGATCTATATTTACTGAATGGAGGGATTGCACAAGACTTCTGTCAGCACACGGAGTCACTCGTTTTCCTCCATACGGCCAAGCAGGGTCAAACTGGAAGGTGGTGACGAGGAAAAGGTGCTCACCTTGGTTCGGGTTGTTGAAATGGTTGTAATACTGAGACACATAAGTCATGATGCTGAGGCAGTCTGGAACTTTCATGGAGACCATGTCATTGGGATCCAGCAGAGCTGGAATGCCCAGCTCTCGCTCTGCCAATTCAAAGGCCTGCAGGAAAGAGAGAAAGAGGTGCTAAGGAGAGAAAAGTGATGTTCTCTGATAAATAACCTACAAATGAAGTTGGAGGGCTTTGGGCAAGATGAAGCAGTAAGCCTATGGCATCCCAGACAGACAGAAGCTCCCAGGCATGCTGCTTCACTGGAAAGACGGCATTAGAAGCAAAGGAAGAAATTGCTGCAGCTGCCCTTTCCCTGAAGTCATTTCAGCTGTCTGTGCCCCTGCAGCTCCCACCCAGTTGGTCCCATCATTCAGCTACTGCCCTGGAACAGGGAGGGGTGCTTGGCCCTGGAAGTGGTTTTTCACCAGTGTCCTCAAGGAAGAGCCTGACAGAGTGTTGGCCAGCACTGGGAAGGGGCCAAGGACAGTGACCCTGTGACAATAAGCACATAACTTCTGCAATTACACACATGACCATCTGAAAGGAAGGAACAAAGGAAGAAAAGAGTTGCACCATTTTAATCCTCCCTCGTGATGTCATCTTGGTTACTACTGGATAACTGTCTCACCTCCTCTTCTGTACAGGATGGATGCTGATGTTTCATACATTTCTGAAGAAGCTCCTGCCTGTGGCTTGAAATGTTTTTTTCTCATTCCCTAATCACTGTCCCTAAGTTCTCCCATGCTACGTGACCTCCATATGGCCATTCTCGTGTTCCTTCTTTCTTTTGTGTGTGGTGTAACAGGGACTTACCAAGCGGTTATTTTCGTAGACATTATCCTTGGAGAGAGAATCAAAGTCTCTGAAACAAGAAAGCACAAATAAGTGACATGAGACACAGAGGAATAGTGCGCCAGTGCCACCATAGAAAGATTCTTGGGACAGAAACCCTTCCTCAGGCATTACAACAACTCAACACATAAGAGCCTACATAAATAAAACCTTGGTAAAGATTTTGGATTTCAAAGGAACAAAGAAACCAAAGGGAAATTGCAATTAAAAAAAAGACAGCAAATCCCAAATGGGTGGTGGCCAGGAAACTGAAATGCCGTTCCAGCTCTCAGTACTGCCCGTACAGTTATGGGTGGCAGAAATACTGCAGCACAGAGAGGAACCCAAACAGTTCCCATTGTAGCATTTCACCTGTCCCCTCAGATCCCTTCAGGAGATCAAATCAGCCCGACCCCAAGGATAAAGCAGCTGCCCTTGCCAGAGGAGCCAGGCTGTAGCAGGGGAGAGAGAAATAAAATGGTCTGCAGGCTTTCTGTAGAGGGGAAGAAATACAGGAAGGAGTTATTTATGCCTTCTGCACATTTGTGTGGGTATCGCGTGAAAACAGCATCATGCTACACTGAATATAGTCCCTTCCTGTCAATGAGCTCAGCTGTGCTGCAAGACAACCTGATGCAGCAACGCAGCATGAGATTCACAGGGAGGAGACGGCCCAGAGAGGCTGAAGGTCAGTTGAAACAAACCCAATGGTCCAGAGAAAGGTGCCAAAGTCTGAGACAGACCCAGGAAGGCACAGCACTTCTTGAGGGATTGTACAGTTCAGCTCAGAGGGGTGAGAGCTCCCATCCCACTGCCCATGCAAAAATTGGGTGAGACAGTGAATCCTCAGACATGTGCCTGCTGAGAGCTGCTTGAGAGCTCTGGGGCCATTTTCCTTCCATCCCCACTGGGATTTTACTGTCTTTCCTCCTGATGCCCATCAGACCCACCCAGGTGCTAGGACTGTCCCCACAGCCATGGCTGCTGCACGGCAGCACTCAGCCCCTTCTCAGGGCTGCGCTTTTCCCAGGGCTGCAGAGGAAGTCTCTGATGAGCTCAGAAAGATTTTCCCAGCTGCCTGCAACACCATAAAATTACACTTCCTCCGTTCAAAAGCAAGAGGCTGCTGGTGCAGCTTCCTCCAAGACAAATGAAACTGCAGCATGAACGACTGAGGAAGGAACGCAGAGATGGGCTGGACCTCCATCTCTACATTAAGCACTTTCCCGAAAGCACATGCAAATACAGGCAGAATCTATTCAAAATACCATGAGCTTTCCCCTCTGTACATGCCGGTGAGGAAAGCTTTCAGCTGCAGTCCTTACTCTAATATGAATAGCAGTGCCTTTTTTGTATTTATAACCAGTTTCCACTGGGAGATTGTTTTTCCAAGTCTTTTCTGCCTAGAGAATTCCTTTAACCTTGCTATATTTATTGTTTAAAAAAAGAAAGAAAATACCAGCTTGGAAATGCATGAGAAGTGATGGCAGCAAAATCATATATCACCCGCCCTCAAAACATTACTGACCCTCATGCCGAATGCTGTTGCTTTCAGGATATAGGAGTGGTGCTGCTCAAAGGCTCCTTAGTGGTCTGGGCTGGTGATTTTGACCGACAGCCCAGCAAACCAAAGCCATTTTAGAATACCAAGTCTGCCTGGGAACATAGATGGTAATGGAGAGGACACAGAGTTCCAGAGGCAATGGGGCAAGGGCTAAGCAGCGAGGGAATACAACATGCTTTTCCCACTAATGCAGGAGTGAAGGCTCTCAGCTTTTACCAGAGATACTGAATCCCATCAGAGGGAGGCCCTGGGGATCATGGCTCACTCAGTTCCCCTCTGCTGCTTCTTCCAGCTCACATCATTTCTTTGCCCTGATCACAGCCTTGCTCAAACTCCTCTCCCACCAAAGCCAGACAGAGGCGTCAGATGGAAGAACAGGAGGCACTCTGGCTATCCCAGTTGGACAACCATCAGCAAATACTGCAGCATATATGCATGCAAATAACATCTCAGGCCCTTACCTAATTAGATACTCACAGAGCCATTAAGCACGCCAGGGTTTAGGGCGGCTGCCAACCAGCACAGCAGACCCGGAGAAGGGGGCAGGGTGCACTGCTCAGCTAAAACCAAAGCCAATTCCTGGATTCCTCAAAAGTAAATCACAAGCTCTCAAATGGCCACACCACATAATGAGGCCTTCAACTTTCCAGATCTTGTCAGGGAAACGCAGGAGGTACACGAGAGGGAACAAATGGGATCTGTGATGCTGCACGTAACCAAACCCACAGCCACTGGGACACATAGCTGTGTTCCCAGTGTAAGGCTCTCCCCTCTCCTATTTTCCCTCAAGTCTCCATCCCTCCCTCAGTACTCACAAGCTTTATGCCATGCTCTCTCATTCTTCTGGCTCCCTCAAGCTCCAGGAAGGCTGCACAGCTCACACTGAAAGATGCTTTTTGCTTCACTATGCTGCAGCGAATGCCTTGCAAAGATTAATTTCATGCTTTAGATTTCTGGAGCACTAAGTAAACAAACTCGTTAATCCCTGCAGTTCACTCTCAGGTTGGACTGGACACTTCCAGCTTAACTGACAAGGGAAAAGAAGAGATTAAGTGTCTCACTGCAAGACTACGGTGAGGGCAGACTGAATCTAGGTTTCCTGCGTTGTGTCTGAGGGAACAGGTTTGGCAAAGCCTCTGCTGCTCCCATTTCACAGACAGAGATAGAGAGGCATTAGAATCAAGCCTCATTCATTTGTATGACCTCTCCTTTTTCTTCCTCAGGGCGTCACTCCCAGCGTTCAGAGAGCCTCTGCCCAACAGGAGGCAACCAGGACAGACAAACAGGCACCAAAAGCAAACCCTAAGGGACCGGCTGCCAGAGCAGCAGCATCACACAGGTACAGGAGAGGATGTGCTCACGCTTCTGATCTGGGACTGAGTGGGAAGTCATCAGGAAGGGGGGTTGCAGCTGAATGCTGACGGGCCTCAGCTTTGGGCTTACAGGAACAACATGATCTTACAAGGGCCAGGAGAGCCCCCTCTCCAAGGAGGACTGTGCAAAGTCAGAAATGTGTCAGTAGGTCCCCCCCAGCTGTCTGAAAACACTTTAGAAGGAAAGGAGGGCTGTTACTTCTACTCTGCCATCAGGAGATTTTCTGCCTCTGATCCCACCCTCCCACTTCCAAATCAGGGCAGGCTGAAGAAGCTGGAATTGGATGAAACAATGCTGCCCCTGACCACTCCGTGAAAATCCTTCCACAACATGCCATGTCCTTGTAAGGCCCTGGCTTTGCCTTTACAATGCAGCTCGTGCAGAACTGTGAAGCATTTAGTTAGGACATCTGCCAGGAGCCAATTTAAGCCCACTGACAACTTAAGAGCAGCGGCTGCTGCTTAATGGGATGGTAAATATGGTTAACAGGAAACAATGAGGTGGTTTTAGTGGCCTTCACTGTGAGCTTTTGCTGAGTCTCTGCTTTTCAGTTCTTAGCTGCTGTGCCACTCACTAAAAAATAACCAGAAACACAGGAGCTGCTGGCATTGTGGTCCTTGATTTGCCTATTCCTTCCAAGTTACAGAGGGACATGGCTCCCTAAATACCCAGAACGATGCAAAACCACTGAACCACTTGCCTCTTAGTGGTGCCTGAATACCACACTGAAAGCTTTGTGGTGGCCACCTGAAACACATCAGACACAGTCTAGTTTCTAGCCTACCTGGTGCAGCTTCTGCTTCAAAGAACACTGTTGTTGCTGTTGTGACAAAAAAGCCACCCCAGGGCCAGCTCTAAAAAAGAGGATTTGGCCAATTTTGGCAGCCTCAGCTGAGAAAAAAGCAGTCCAGGAGTAGAATGTGACAGGGGACGCAGTGCCCTGGAAAGCTTTGCTTACAGGTGAGGTGTACGTGCACACGTGCATGCCAGGGACATGGAAAAGTGTGATGAAGCCAACCTGTGCTGCAAGGGCTACCAAGGATTTGAGGTGGATTCCCAGCAGTGTTGTGGCATGCAGGGTTATGGTGTGGCAGGTCAGGGCAGATTCCTTCTAGCAGCTCAGCCATTTCTCCAGCACGACACTCTGCCCTGGAGCAACCACCAAGCTGCCTGGTTAAACTCCTGCTCCCTCTCCTCTCACAGCCACTCCAAAAAGGAAGGCAAATGGACAGAAGTAACTGAATGACAAGCCATTTGCTGGGGGAGCCCAGGAGGGCTCCACAACCTTGCTTGCATTTGCCACCTCCACTTTTCACTGCAGCCCAGGCAGAAAACAGGCTGAAAGCAACCGCATTAAGCTGCCTGGCCTGGGATTCTGTGTGTTTCAGGATGGCTGCCTTTGGCACGGGCAGGCGCAGGCTGATTTCTGGAACAGGGATGCCAATCTTACAGAATAGCTCAGGTTGGAAGGAACCTTAAAGGCTACCTAGCTCCAAACATCCTGACATGGGCAGGGCTGCCAACCACTAGATCAGGCTGCATAGGGCCCCATCCAGCCTGGCCTTGAACACCTCCAGGGACGGGGCATTCACAGATTCTTTGGGCAGCTGTGCCAGCACCTCACTGCCCTCTGAGTGAAAAACCTCCCCCAGATATTTCATCTAAACATCCCCTCCTGTAGTTTAAAACCATTCCTCCTTACCACTATCCATCCACGTAACAAGTTGGTTTTCCTCCTGTTTATAATCTCCCTTTAAACATCAGAAGGCTGCAACAAGGTCTCCCCACAGCCTTCTCTTCTCCACGCTGAACAAACCCAGCTCCTTCAGCCCACCTTCATAGGAGAAATGCTCCAGACCACCGAGCATCTTCGTGTCCTCCTCCGGACCCGTCCCAACACCTCCGTATCCTTCCCATACGGGAGGACTCAGGCCTGGACGCAACGCTCCAGATGGGGCAGAGCAGATGGGGAAATAACCCCCTCCCTATCCCGCCGGCCGGCCTCTTGTTGATGCAGCCCAGCCGGGCTGTGTAGCCTTCAGGACAGCTGTCACCAGCTGAACAACCCCAGGGACGGCGGACCGCCCTCGCGGGGTCAGCTAGGAGCGGGCCGAGGGCTCCGCAAAGGGCCCGGCGGCTGCCCGCCCTCCTGCCCCGCCGCCTCCCGGCTCCCGCGCCCACGCGAGGCCGGTGCTTCGCGGCCTGCCCCGCCGCCGTACTCACAGCAGGTCGGGCCGGTGCCGGTGGAGGATGGCGCAGAAGGCCAGGCCGTCGCGGAAGGAGGAGCTGAGGTCGCAGATCTCCACGCCGCGGTAGCCCTCGCACTGCCGCCGGCACCAGGCTTGCAGGGCGCCCCGCGGGCCCGACATGGGGGCGGCCGCTCCGCCTGCCGCCCGGCTGCCCTGCCGCTGCGGGCCCACGGGCGGGGCGGCGGCGGAGGGAGGGAGGGAGAGAGAAGGGAGGGAAGAGGCACGGCCCCGCCTGCGAGGTGGGGGGAACCGGGCATGGGAGGGAGCGGGCCTCGCCCTGGAGGATGTGGGAACGAGGGACGGCGAAGGACGCGTGGGGCGTAGGCGTCCCAGGGGTAGGCGCGGGGCCAGGAGGGCTTTGAAGAGAAGGGCTTTGGATGCTTCGCAGGAAGCCCTGGAAGAAGGGGAGGAAGAGTGTGATACGATCTCAGGAACCCTTGACAGGGAGATGGATTGCCCGAGGATCTGACAAAGAGCCTGCTTTTGTCGCCCTTATTAAGCATTTGCTTGTTTTGCTGAAGATTCTTTCATTTCCAGTAGTAGGAAGCCTTTAGCTTCCTCTGTAGAAGCCTGATCCTTCTCACATGTGTTGATTTTATTGCTCAGAACTCCCTTTCTCTGCACATTTTTAAATGGGCAGAATATCCCAACTGGAGTACTGCATTCAGGCCTGGGCCCCCAGTGCAGGAAGGATGGGGAGCTGGCAGAGCAAGTCCAGAGGAGGGCCAAAAAGAGGATCAGAGGACTGGAGCACCTCTCCTATGAAGACAGGCTGAGGAAGCTGGGCTTGTTCAGGGGAAGACCTCATTATTGCATTCCAGTACTTGAAAGGGAGCTTTAAAAGTTGGTCCCCCTCCTGCTTGTATGTGGTCTGACAGTGATAGGACAAAGGGCTTTAAAACTAAAAGAGGCGAGATCTAGGTTAAACATTAGGAAGAAAGTTTTTACTCAGGGGACAGTGAGGCACTGGCCTAAGTTGCCCAGAGAAGCTGTGGATGCCCCATCCCTGGAAGCATTCAAGACCAGGCTAGATGGGATCCTGGGCAGCCTGACCTGCTGGGTGGCAGCCCTGCCTACAGCAGAGGGATGGAGCTAGATAATCTTTAAGATCCCTCCAACCTCAGCCATGGTTTCTATGATTCTGTGATCCCATTCTCCTTCAGCTCTCAGGCTTGGCACCTTCCATGCTCTCTTCCTTCCTTGCTCTGTTTCTTTCTGTCACCCCATGGCCTCAGAGCTGTAAAAGGCAAAAAATACATTCTCTAGGGTACAGCTTAAGTGTCCAAGAATAGCTGTGGCATGACTAACTACCAAAGACACCTTGTAGAGAAAAAAGGAAGTATTGCCATGGTATTATAACAACAGAGCTGTCTGCTCAGCCTTCCCCAGTCTTGCCTGACAGCGTCTTCCTGCTGTATCCTAAGGGAGCACAGACTCAGAGATGTTTACTTAATTATAGAACCATGCTCACTCCCTTCACAACCTCAGGTCAGAGAGACAAAGCAGAACCACAGAATCGTTAAGGTCAGAAAAGACCTCTAAAATAATCTAGTCCAACCATCCAACCACTGATACTGCCCACTGACCACGTCCTCAGTGCCACATCCACACAGTTCTTGAACACCTCCAGGGACAGTGACTCCACCACCTCCCTAAGCAGCCTGTGCCACTGCAGCACTGCTCTGAGAAGAAATCATTCCTAATATCCAATATTCTGAACCTCCTCTGAGGTTGATAGCCCTGTTTTATCCCCCTCTTAAAACCATTTTGACCCAAACTACCTCAGAGCACATACGTTATTAGCATCTTGCTGCAGCAGGCAAGGCTTGAGGTATCACAAACCCGCTGAGCAGAGTGAATTTCCAGCAGCAAGGCTCAGCGGATGCTGCTGAATGCCCTGTGTTCCTCTAGTCTCAAGTAGTGCCAGGCACTGCATCTCACTGAGCCCGTCTTTCCGCTCTGTGAGAGAACTGCAGCTCTTCCTGGCTTCATTCCACAAGTGCCAGTCTCAGTCAGTTAAGTTTCAGCAGTCCCTTGCAAGGCGTGGAGCCAGTCAGCCCAGCTGCACCAGGCAGTGGATGGTCTCTGTAAATCCTCAGGAAGCCACTCTGGCAGACACAAACGCAAGCAGCAGCATATTCATGTATCTGAAAGCAGCTTGTAACCACTGGAAAGGGTACGTTGGTACGTACATTGGTGAATGTCTGTCATCCAAAAACATCAATCACAAGTTAAAAATGGACTAAATCCCAGGAACACGTTGGATTCACTTGCAATGCTATGAACAAGACTTTGATCACATAGACACTGCCTAGCCAGAGGTTCCTCTGTTGTATATCACATCTATCTTAGTGCACATACAAAGATTGAAGCTTTGGGTAATATGAAAGCAAAGAAGGAGTTGCTGTTTGACAGCTTTAGTCACTGTGCTGCTGTTGGTAAATATACCCAGACAGAAGTGCCAGCTCTAAAAATAAAAAGGACCAGATTCTCCCAAATATCACACAGCTCTGTGGTTTGCTGCAATGCAGAAGCCTCTCAGTTCTTCCATTTCCTTATGGACTTCCTTGCCTCAAACCCTTCAAAACTGAGGGCATTAGGTTCTGCAAATACTAGTAGCAGCATATAGAGACCAACAGGAATGATTTACTTAAATTCTGTGCTGCCTGCTGTATACAGTATAAAAGACAGTAGAAACTTGACCCTCATTCAAACACAGCATATAATCCCACAAAAGATAATTACTTCTGACTTCTAAACAGAATCACATACGGAGCCAAGCTGGACTGCCAGGACCCTTCTCTCAGTGGAAATGAATGAGAAGGAGGGGTACAAAAAAAGCAGATGAAGCAGGCGTTGTGTAGCTTTGCTATTACACAGAGTTATTTTCTCTTGCACCTGTTCCTTCCACTCAAATACAAAACTATTTAAAGACAGTCTGCAAAAAGAGAGGGGAGATGGTATGGAGGGCTGAGGAGATGCAATTCATTCTTTGCATCCTCCTTTCTTCCTCAAAATGTATAGGTCCTTAATTCCCATTTACAGGACAAATTTTCAACTGCTTTTTCTCTTCCAAGGCCATACAGCTTTGCCTGGAAGAATCCAAGGTGGCTGGAGAGCAGTAAAAAGCTAGCACTGAGGTTCAAAGTATTTAAAAGGTTTTAACAAATCAAATGCCCTTGGGGATTTTCCAGATAGACAAGTTCATTACATTGTGGGCCAGGACTTGGGCATAACTTTTGCTGAAATAAAGCAGTCCCCAGCAAGGGCATCTTGTTGGATGTCCTAAGTTAATGTTAGTTGAATGCTTAAAAGATAACCTCCCCCTTCTTTTAAGAACATCTTGAATCTTCACTTGGAAACATTTCTATTTCTTAACAGCTAAAAATAAAAAAAAGTAAAAAGAAGAGTGAGAAGGCAAAGATGTAACCTTCTAGAAAAGCAACTATTTGGCTTTACTCAGATATGAGCAACAGCTAAAAGGAGTAATATTAACTTGCAACTCTTTCCATATCCTATGGAAATGCTGTGGAACAGCTCAATTTCTCTCTTAACCAGTCCCACAGCCTTCCCTTGTTTGCTGCATGCAGTGCCTTACACAGTATGTAGGACTACTCCCCAGCTACCTGCAATAGCTTTAGCCAAAGACAGCACAAGTCAACAGCAGCTGCCTGTATCCTGTGATGCAATTATGTTCTTATACAAAGAAGGGGAAAAAAAAAAAAAAAAAGCATATCAGTATCTGAATGCTCACCAGGAAAATTCCACTCCTTTATTAGATGTCTTGTCCTTCACAGAATGGTTTGAGCCAAATGAGTCTGCTAATTTAAAGTACAAAAACCTTTTGAGCCACAGGAGATTCCAGAAATGCCAGAACCCCGAGCTTCCCTCCCTCACAGTAAGGAGAATAATCTCCCCCACCCACTCCTCTGTTCAGGCTGATTGCTGCATCCACAGAATTTTTAGGGTCTCTGGCCCATCTTCTTCAAGGTTCGATTCAGCTGCAATTAGAAGAAAGCAAAAAAAAGTCAGAAAACACACTGATTGGCATACACTGCTCATCCCTTCAGCACTCAAATCCAGCGTCCCTAACTCCCTTTTCTGCAACCCACTGACAAAAATGTTCTCATGCAGGTGCAGGCAGTGTGTGAAATAGAAGGGGAATTAGTCAAACTTCCTCCTCCTCTCCAGAAGGACAGTGGAAGATTTGGGAAGAAGTTGCAATATTCTAGCAACAGTACATTAACAGAGAAACCTTCAGCCAACCCCTTGTTTCAGGATTTTGCTACCAAAGCTTCCAACCCACAGCAGCATATGCTGAGAGAACAGAGCAGTGGCAGCACGTCACCTCCTGGCTGAGTGCAACACTGAAGTCATCCATGCTCCAGAAATTTAGGCTGCTTTCTAGACCTTTGGTTATGGGGATGTAAATGTGATTTTGCTGCATTACTGAGAACTGCCACAATTATCTAACTAGGGTTTAGAAACTCTAAAACCCTTATCCTCCTTTACAATGAGTTTCAACTGGATGAACACTTCTCATACAAAAAAAAAGCCAACATGCCTCATAAATGAGCAGCTGCTGCTCAGACCACCTGCCCTTGCCCAGTGCTGTGCAAAGCTGAGTATTGTCCCAGCAAGGCATAGTACAGCTGTCACACACAAGCATGCTTTCTCCCAGCCATGCACAGCCCAAAGTCTTCCCCACTCTTTCTACAGAACTATACAATTGTCCTGACCAGGCCTCACCTCTTCAAATTTGTGGATCTGGCGGATGAAGAAGTCCCCGTAGCGCCGAGCAACCTTTGTGTCTGCAATGTGGATCATGTCCTGGGGAAGGAAGGCCATGAGGTCAGGAAAAGGACTGTGCTACCAGGAGACAGCAAGCACTGCCAAACAGGAGGCGCAATGAAAGGGGCTTCACGGCAGCCCTAGTTCAGCAGTGCACATATACCTGACATGTACTAGACCCACAGCAAGTACTCGGTTTTGTGGGATGCTTTCTGTTTACCTGAGACAGATCCCAAACTCACATCATATTCATTTCCCACATTCTTGTACTATGCCTATTTTCAGCTCTGTGCAGCAGTTTGACAGTCCCAACCCTGATTCCCTCTACCAGCAGCTAAAAGTGGTGCAATCTAGTAGGAGAGCTAGGCTGCAGTGCAAGTCAGTTTGGTTCTTGTACACAAGGAAGACAAAGCACAAATGAGACCTTGCACATACAGCTCTGCACCAAGGATTATAAGCTGGTGCTGCCTCTTCCAGAATTTCTGGGGTGAAGGAACTTCCTAGTTAGCAAGGAACATATACCAACCTTGTCAATATAGAAGTCAACTTCAGAGGCAGACTGGAACTCCCCATCCAGAGCAGATATGCCACTGGTCCACACCAGGTTCTTCATCTTGTGCTTGAAGACAAGCAGCTGGATGCGAAACTCCTGTTCCGTGAGGTCCAAGAAGCCAGCAAGCTTGGCCACAGGCATGGTGGTGTACAGCTTCAGGAAGCTACGGATGGTGGAGAGCTGAGCCTGCTGCTGAACCTCATCAGCAAAGACTTTGAGCTGTTGCAGGAAAGGCTCCTTGTGATAGTTGGGGTGCACGTTGTCATAGTTGGGCACCACAGGGGAGAGGAACTTGGGGCAAGCGTAACTGAAGAGCTCCTCATAGACCTGAGCATCACCCTTCTGCATGCGCAGCATCTTATCCCCGTATTTCTCACGCAGCTGCAGGTGGATGCTCTCATCAATGCGCATGGGGTACATGGTGAGGGCGATGGCAAGGAGTGCATGCATCTGCTCGTTCTGCTTGTTAATCTGGGACAGAGAGGACAGCCTGTTAGCTTGACAGTGTGCTCAGGACTTATGGTGTGAGAGAGAGCTGAGAGCTGCATTTTTCAGAGATGGACCCTGAGAACTGAAGGTCCTAATGCTCAAGGGGGACGACGCAAAGAAACAGCACTTCTGAGCAACGCAGATGCATGCTGTATCATGGCTGTCATCAGTAATAAAGAAGAAATGATAAGGAGGAAGTACAAAGGAATGAATGTATCCAAAGCCAGACAGAATCTGGATAGCCAGAAATGGGTTTGATTGCTTTGGTGCAAGAAAGTGCAGAGGAGCAGGCATAGGAAAGGAAGACAATTTAAGAGACATTGTTGACACAGACGAGCAAGAGACTTATCAGGGAGACCAGTGCAGAAAAAACTGAGAAGGAAGATTCACATGAGCTCAATTTTAAACAGCTATGTAGCTAAAACTTAAACACTAAATTTTTGAAGTGTCAGGGAATTAAGAACTGCATGATTTGGTTATGCAAGTGAATTAGAAATGATTCACAGGGATGACGAGGAAACAGCAGCAGCAGAGGGTAAAAAAAACAAAACAATATAAACATCAGAGGCAGCTTAGTTGAAAAGAGACATGAACTGTGTTTTACCCACAATAAGTTTAAATAATCTGTGAATGACCGCATGATAATGGAAATATATCTGATAATGGAAGTACGCTGAGATAGGAATGGGACTGAGAGGTAAGAATCTTTGGCAAGAGTATCATTTCCAGCTGACACCCATTAGCAGCAATGCCCATGGGGAACATGCAAGCAGAGCAGGAGAAACAGCATGGTGAGCAACTAAAGAAATCAGTAAAATGGCCAAGAGAAAATATTAAAGGTGAAAGGATCCCTTAATTACCATGAGTCCAGGAATATAAGGTCAGACTATTGGACAGAGGTTATCTGGTTACAAAGAAGGGACAGGAACAGCAGCCTTTTCTTTTGGGAAGCCTATACCTACTCTATTTCTTACCATCTCATACTTGTAGGTTGTCCTCTGAAACATGCTCTTAGTCCTCTGGATGTAGAGGAGGATGTTGGCAAAGACTCGGATGGCATCCTGGTAGCGCCGCATCATGAGGTATGCAAAGCCCACATAGTAGTAAGTGGTCACCTGGCACTCAGGCACCCGAGAGTACATGCTCTGAAAAGATGGAGCAACAGACAGCCTTAAAGGGGAGATAATCACCTTCAGCCTGAACAGCTTGGCCTTCAATCCACTCTCACACATCTCAGGATACCTCCCCTCACATCCATCCCTGCAGTAGCTTCCTCACTGCCTCAATAAGCAGATCATTCTGCCTCCTGTGTTTCCCAGTTTCAGCTTTCTGCAAGGAGAGGACTCTTACATTGTGCACAACATTGCTTTGCTCAACTCCCATTCTTGCCAGTACACCAATACACTCCAAGCCTTGGGCCAAGACTGTGTTTTCATTATTTTTTTTTTACCACTTGTCACAAGTAACGTCTATATCTAGGGCAAACACATGCAAGGTAGGAGTGTGCACAGTGAGAACAGTCACAAAAAAACAGAATGAGCCACAGACCAAGGTGGAACAGATGTATCCTGCTAGTATTGTGCTTTCACTTACAGTTCAGTTGTGTCTTGCACAAACCAGCAAACAAACCTCCTAAGGAACTGAACATATGTGTTACAACTGCAACAGTCATTATCATACAGCTTGACTTACTGACAAAGCTCCAGTTGGGTTCAAAATACACAACTGTGAAACCAGAAACTTCTTCCAGCTAACCCTATAAACAAACTCCTGACAACTGCAACAGTTACAAACAGCTCCTCAGCTGTATGATTCATTAAGACAACCTTTCAGGAGCCTAACTGAACAAAAGCATCTGGAAAACTACAGTGGGATGTTTACAACATATCTTATTACCTTCTTGTTGAGCTCAATGTTCTCCAGAACCTTGATAGCTTGGTAGTAATCCCCCAGCAGAGAGTGCAGACGCAGCAGCCCAACCAGACTAAAATAGCCCAGCATCTTGTAGAGGGAGTGACGACCATACTCACCAGCCACGCTTTCGGGATCACCTAGAGAGAAAAACAAACAAACCAACCATGATGTTGAAAGAAGGGCTTGCTCCTTTAGAGGACAACATCTCCTATCTATAAGCAAAAGAAACAAGACCTCAATTTTTTATGTAAGGTTTAGAGAACCTCTTCCCAGTTAACTCACCCAACTAAGGGTTTGATTGGGCTCCCAAACAAAAATAACAGAGCTTGGTCAAATCAAAGCAAGGCAGCACAGACACCAACCTCACCCAGCTATCTCACCTCCACTTGTATAGACCTCTAGCTGCCGGTTAATGTTGGATTTGTCCACCAGAGAATGCAACACATTAAGGACACTGTGCACGTTCCAGATCTTGGGGTTGGAACGAAGGAAATCAATTTCTTCTTCAGATTTCTTGGCTGTCTTGCAGCGGTACTGGCTGAAAGACTGGAACTGTGGGGAAAGAGCAGATTTGATGGTGAGGGGAGAGTCCTGAGACTCTACAACTAAGTACACTAAGCTCATGAGTTGATCACACAATGCAGTACACATTAGAAGTGACATGGAAAAAGAGGTTAATTTGAGATCACCTGGCAATTAATACAGTAAATTATTTCACTATTAAAGCACCTAGAGGATATCTGATACTGTACAGAGGCAATCTGAGAGGCCAGAAAACAGAACCAAGTAAAAGATCTCTGACAATTAGGACAGGCAACTAAATACATATCTGATGCCTACAGAGGTAACAAGGAGAGCAACCAAGTCATTCTAAGAAATTCTAAACTATAGTCAAACCACAGAACACAAGAAAACTAGCATGATCTAGTATTTGGGATTATAACAGATTTCAGTCAGCTGCCTTGTACAAATCAGGCAGAAATGAAGTAGAGTTTAAATAACAAACCAAACCAAATCAATGCTAAGCAACAACTGAAATGGAAATACCAGTATCAGTTCAAGACTCCCCTCACAGCTCTCAGAAACTTAAAAAACCTGTACATTTACAATTATACCTATTTTGTGACCCACAAATAACAGCACTCACCTAAGCTTTTTGATTTGCAGTTAAACCCTAGATATGAGCTTCACAAAGATGATTGAAAATTCAGTAGCATTAACACAAGCCAAAAATATCCCAGTCTTAAGAGTTACATACCTGGTATATGAATTCATCAATGATATCCCAGAGCCACTGGTTGGGCAGTTCCAAAGGAGCAGGACCATCAGCATCTGCAGAAGAACATCAGTAGCAGATGAGAGGCTTAATGGCTTGAGCAAGGACAGTGGCAGAATTGAAGGAACAAAACAACAACAATAACAACAAAAATAATAATAATAATAAAAAAAAAATCTAGAAAATCAGAGTCTTTGCAAGTTGAAAAACACAGCAGATGAATGAAGCTTCCAGCAGGAAGTCAATATGTAGCTCTGCCTACCTCAGGTGCCTTTATTTTTAAAGAATATGAGTGTGCACTGAGTTAATCTCTAAAGCGTGAAGGCTCAACAGCAGTAATGCCTGGAAGCTGCACAAGAACTTTAGGGGTCTATCTCAACCACTCTTTTCTCTGCAAGACTGGCAGGGAGTCACAAACATTTTAATTTGTCCCAAGTGGAGTCAAGAAGGGTAAGAAGCTGCAAAATACCATTGCAAGTTCCTAACTTTGACCAGAAAGCAAAATGAAGCTATAAGTGAAAATTCTCAGCAAGATAGAAAGTGATTTTTTTTTCTTTAGGGCTTTTCAGAAAGCACTGTCAACTATTTGGGCTTTTTGTTTTAAATGCATGGATGTAGAGTGCTCATCATTGCAAATTTAAACATATGGAAAGCTTATAGACCACTTATCTGCCTGTGATCTATAAATAAATACGTTTTAGTTTCTCTCTCTTTCTCTGGCTTAATCCTCTGCATTCAGTCTTCTCCAAAATTCACAAACCAAATATTAATTGCAGCAACTCACTGAGGATGTAGTTGAAAAGATTGCAGTAGTTGTAGTAAGATTCGAATCTCTGCTCCAGAGTGGGCCCCCCCTGCAATGAGAAAACAGTACAGTCCATTTAGTCTGAAGTACAGCAAGACTAAGTTTATGGGCAATACCCTATAAAGGACAGTCAACAGTCATAGCAATAGCTCTGTTCTGGTGACATTAGAGCTGACATTCAACCAGTCACCAACCACTAACACGATCCAGAAAGCATTAAATTGTCACACTATTGTCCTGTAGAAGAAGGCGGCCTTTTCAAGTCCAGGTAGCTTGTAGTACAACTGAGCAATGAAGTGAATAGAATGCTTTAAATCTCCTTTTCCTCCACTCTGCTGTCCAGTCCTAGGAACTGCCTATTAACTGCCACAGCTTCTTGTCCTCCTCCCCTCAAGAAAGGTCTTTGTAAATCCTGACATGCAACTGCTTCTAGACAATCATATCATAGAATCACAGAATGGCTTGGAAGGGGCCTTAAAGAACCCTGCTGTGGGTAGGGCTGGCACCCCCCAGCTCAGGCTGCCCAGGGCCCCATTCAACCTGGCCTTGAACCTCCAGGGATGGGGCATCTGCAGCTCTCTGTGCAGCCTGTGCCAGTGCCTCATCACCCTCTGCATAAAGAATTAATTTTAAATGCCTAGTAAGACCAATAAACACAGGAGGGAATCATATTCCTAGATTTATCTTGTGTCACCTGTAGACACCCCATAGGCAGCTTGGGAACCTCCTACAAAACAATTCAAGCAACCAGTTTCACCCATTAAGGCAAGTCTTTGATTTGGGAACTTCAAAAAGACTCCTGCATTAACCCACTTCTCCACCCTCTGGTCTAAATCGAAACTGCAATTATTACTCATTCACCATGTAAGTCACACACACCAGTTCTGCTTCTTTCTTACAGCCAAGAACTACTCTGATCTTCCTACTGACTTCAAATTAGCCTTTTTAAGGAAGTGTTTGGTTTTTTGTTTTGTTTTTTTAAACAGACCATTATTCCTTCTATTTTCTTCTCCTGTATCCTTTGTGGTGCCCATTTTTTTCTTATCCACAATGCACTCTGACCCCATCTGGTCTTTCATCTACAGGTAACAAAAACTCCTCTTGTGACACCCCCTCACACACACCTGCTAAACTGAAGAACAAAGAAAGAGACACGAAGAAACTCAGAAAACAAACTGACCTATAAGTCATGCAGTTATACAGCTTAAACAGAAAGAAAATTCAGCTACTTCCCAACATCTCCTTCTTCCTCACCTCACTGTTGTGATATAATCCAGCAGCAGCTCAGCACCACACAGCTGCCTGCTCACTCTCTCTCCACATGGGACAAGGGAGAGAATTGGAAACAGAACAGAACTTGTGGGTTGAGGAAAAAAATTATTTACTAAGTCTTTGTTTCCTCTTCCTCCAAGACTGGGGAGACAACTCAGGAAGACTGACAAATCTTGCTTTTCATAAATCAGCAAATCCTTACTAAACTGACAAAAGGCAAGAATTTTAAACTTCCCCAATTGTAACTTGCCCCATACCTCATAAGTCTTCAATATTGTTTTGCAAAAGTTATGGAACTACTGATGCTGTAGTAGCAGTGAAACTTGTTAGCTTTTATGGCAGAAAAGCCAAGCACAACCAAAAGACACAGGGCAAATACTCACACTGACTTTGGCGTAGATATGCCTATAATACAGCTCCTTGTATAGGATGAGGAAAACTGCATCTGGAAAAAGATGAGACATCAGCAAACCGCAAGGCTTAGGCAACTGGATCTCTGAGGCACTGGTGGTGCTCCAACTGCCACAGTTACAAGAGGATGCTTCATTCATCTGACTTTCTGACAGGCATCTACAGAAGCAGCTGCCACAGTGAGCAAAGATGACCAACCAACAAGTCATAAAAACCACGCACCAGCTCACTAATATGTCAGAAGTTATTTAGTTCCTTCATTTTCTGATAAGGAAAAAGAGTAGAAAATAAATGCTTACCATTTCCAACCTGTGGAGCAATGGCCTCTGCCTCTGGCCATGGGGTGTTCTTGAAAAACCTTTCTGTCAGCTTTGTCCAGCTGAAAGATAAGACATGGTATAAGAAAATGTTTCTTAGTATCAGAGAGCAGAAGTTAGACATCATAATACAGAGGGCTTGGACTTGACAGAAGTAGAACACTGTCTCCCTTTACTAACTCCAGCGTTGAAGCAAAGAATGAGAAGGATAAACAAAGTTGTTAAAAAACTGATCATAGAATGGCTTGGGTTGGAAAGAACCGCAAAGACCACCTAATTTGCATCAGGATTGCCAACCACTACATCAGTTACTAGACCAAGTTGACCTGGGCCCTATCCAACCTGGCTTCAAACACTTCTAGGGACTGGGCATCCAGAACCTCTCTGGACTGCCTGTTCCAGTGCCTCACTAACCTCTCAGCGAAAAATTTCACCTAACATCTAATTTTAGTTTAAAACAGTTCCCCCTTGCCCTATAACTATCTACCCATGTAAAAAGCTGACTTCCCTCCTGTGGGTAAGCTCCCTTCAAGTACTGGAAGGCCACAGCGAGGTCTCCTCACAGCTTTCTCCAGGCTGAACAAGGCCAGCTCCCATCCCTTCTTCACAGAAGAGGTGCCCCAGCCCTCTGATCACCTTATGGCCTTCCTCTCCATTCCAACAGCTCCGCATCATTCTTATACTGGGTGCCCCAGGCCTTTAAGTATGGAATGGCTGCATATGTTCTGCTTGCATTCTCTTTATGGTAAGATAATAAGTACATCTACAAGCAAGAGCAAGAATATCTGTACAGATCACAGAATTGCTACGGTTGGAAAAGACCTCTAAGATCACGCAGTCCAACCATCCAACTACCACCAACATTTCCCACTAAAGCATATCCCTCAGTTTGCAAACAGCCACTCTGGAGGTCACATTTTACTGCCAACATAAAAAAACAGTACTTTCTTTCAGACAGGCCACAATCCACCTAGATTTATGTTAATAGCCCAGAAATATAACTTTTTTTTTTCTTTTTTCTCTCTTTTACCCTCCGTGATCAACTGAAGCTTCATACTATTTCAAAGAAGTGAAACAAGAATGCCGGCGTTTCTTTTTATGGTCCAGAACAAGAATACAAGAACGGCCCCACACCTGTTCTCATAGATGTCCTGGATCTCATACACCTTCTGGTCAATGACGTCGCTGGAGACACGGCTGGCCTGCAGCTCATACACCTTCTGGTCGATGAGGTCGGACACGGTCTTGTGAAAATACTGGATGAAGTTCTTGATCACCTCGGGGATCACCTGGTAGGTCTGCTGCTCGTACTGCCGCTCGTAGGCCAGGTCCTGCTTCGGATCTCCTGAGGGGAGAGAGGAGCAACGTAGGAGCGAGGCCTACTGCCCGATCGCCGAGGGGCGGCCCGGGAGAGCACTCACCCGTGTGCATGTCATAGTCGTTGGAGTAGGCGTACGGGTCGTAGGCGGCCTGGGGAGAGACGAGACAGCGAGGTTACCGTGACGAGCACGAGCCCGAGCCCGAGCCCGAGCCCGAGCCCCCCCGGCCCCGTCCCGCCCGCACATCATTGTCGTAATCCTCCCCCGGGTAGGCCATGGTGCGGCGCGGTCCCTGGGCAAACAGGAAGAGGGGGCGGGACCAAGCGGGGCGCTCCGGGCGGCTGGCCGGAAAAGGCTACGGCGGAGTGGGGAGCTGTTCGGTCTGTCTATTGGTTGAAATAACTGCCTGTCTTCAGAGATTTTTCTCTCTGATTGGAGAGTCTGCCTGCCCGTCAGCGCACCTAGGAACCGCCTCTTTTCTCGTCTCCTTTCCATTCCATTGGCTGCATCCGCTGAGCTGAGGCGACTCTGATTGGTTGAGAGGACCGTTGCTATAGCGACGACCCTTCCCGCCCCTCTCCTCGCACCCTGTGCGCTCCGGCCCGGCCCGGCCCGGCCCGGCCCGGTCCGTGAGGGAATGGAGGGCAGCGGCGGGGCCGCGGCCGAGTCCGCGGCGGGGACGGAGCCGGAACCGGCTCTGGGAGCCGGGATGGCGCTCGGAGGGGCGGCGGGAGCCCCCCTCGGTTTCCTGCACGTCCTGTGGCAGCGAGAGGAGCCCGCCGGCAAGATCCCGGCCCGCCGCCTGCGCAGGGCCGCCCGCCTCCACCGCCGCCTGGGGCCTACGGGCAAGGAGAGCCACGGTGCGCGGGAGCGGTTTTCCCCTTCCGTCCCTGTCGCCTTCCGTCCCCTTTCCCTACCCCTTCCCTGTCCCTTTCCCTGTCCCCACCCCCTTCCTCCTCCATGCTTCCCACTAATGGCTCGCTTTCCTCCACAGCTCTGAAGAGGCTGCGTGAGGCTGCCAATGGCAATGACCTGGATACAGGTGAGAATTCTGCCAACCTGACATGGGGCCACTTCCTGGAAGGGCAGTTTGTCAAAGGCCTTTGTTTCAGCAGAGGAGAAGGAGGAGGAAGGTGCAGATAGTCTGCAGAAATCATGCTTTAGATGCTGCAGATCTAGAAGTTGCTCTTCTTGAGCCTTTTGTTCCATTCTCTGTGCAGACTGAGGCTGTTTGTAATATTGATTTTTTTCACCGTATTGGGTTCATAGTGCTGACTGTCCAGCTGCCTTCGGCTAAATTAACAACCTGCTATTACTCCAGCTTTTTGGTATGTAACTTTTGTCCACTTGCCAGCAGTAGGAAAGTAGTCTTGTGGCAAAATGGAAAAGTGATGGTCCAAGCCTGTCTGATCTCAGACGTACAGTCTGATTTTTGGGTGGTCTTTTGTGTGAAACCAGGAATTGAACTCAATGATCCTTCTAGGTCCCTTCCAACTCAGGATACTCTGCAGTTCTGTGATTCTAAGCCATACCCTGTGTGATGAATGACATGGTGTGACACAGATCAGAGCCCAGGCCAGCCTCATGTCTACCTCGCACAGTGATTCATGGCCTCTCTGTTACTTCCTTTACTTCTCTGTACTGTAGATCAGTTAGGTTTTGATACTAAGTATTCATCAGCAATACTGCCATATTTCGTTTGCCCCCTGTCATTGTTCCTCTTTTGCCTGTCATCAGACCATGTTGTGAACAATTGGAAATAGGTCTGACTTGTAGAAACCTCTAACATTTCAGGATGGGGTGGATGGGGGGGCTGTCTGTCATGCTGTACCCTCCAGCTTCACAGTATACCTTGCTTCATGAACTGATGGATGCAGTCATTTGTGAGCTCTGACCGTGGACAGAACCTATATTTATCTGCTGAAGAGCTGGTAGCATCACCCCTTTCTGATCAGGTGTCCCTTCAACTTACTTGCATCCTTTTCCTCCTTGGCACTGTCAGTGCAGCAACTCCTGGAGGATGGAACTGACCCCTGTGCTGCAGATGACAAAGGCCGGACAGCCCTGCACTTTGCCTCCTGCAATGGCAACGATCACATTGGTGAGTGGGAAGGGGATCTTCGGTCATCCAACTTGTCCATTTCAGAAGATTTTCTTTATTTTCCATTTGCTGTCTGTGTAAGCTGAACAGAAGCATCCCTTCTGCAGCCTGCTGGCTGCCACATGGGCCTGTGGGTCAGCAGTGCTCTGCCAAATTAAGCTTCTTAGCCAGTAAGGTGCTGTTAGTGGGGCAGAGGGAAGGGGGCTAACATGGCTCTGCTTTATTGCTTCCAGTGCAACTGCTTCTGGATCACGGGGCTGACCCAAATCAGAGAGACGGGCTGGGAAACACTCCCTTACACTTGGGTAAGTGTGAGTCAGATGAGCTTTGCATGCAGAGAAATGAGGCGACCACTGCATTCTGTTTTTCTTCTGCATCTTCCTTTTTCCTGTGCATCACACTATGCATCCCCAGCTTTAAGGACTTATGATTCTTAGCTTTTTTTTTTTTTTCCCTTCACCCCTCATGAGGACTTAAAGGTCAGAGTTAGAGAAAATCCATTTCCCTCCCTCTGCCAGTCCTGCAAAGTGAGACATGTTCTAGCAAAAGTACCCAGGCCTGAGCATGAGGTTGTGCTCAGTGGTGGAGCTGTTCCTCTTTCCTATGGCAAAAAAACCTTTTGGGAAGTGACAAGTTCCACACTTGAGCAGAAACTCCTTTGTTGTTTGCTAGTACTTCTGAGCTGTGTGTCCTGTGTTTTCCCTCCCCAGCTGCCTGCACGAACCATGTTCCTGTCATCACCACGCTGCTGCGCGGAGGTAACATTTCCTCTATAACAATTACTGCCTGTCCCTTTCCTGCCCTGTCAATACTCCCCAGGAACACCAAGTCTTTAAAACAGACCTCCCTTTCTGCCCTTACTCATGCATTTGCAGGGGCCAGAGTCGATGCTTTGGATCGAGCTGGCAGAACCCCGCTGCACCTCGCTAAATCGAAGCTAAACATCTTACAGGAAGGAATCTCCCACAGCCTGGAGGCCGTACGCCTTGAAGTGAAACAGGTAAAAGAAACAATCTCATGTTCTGGTAAGGCTCTACAGCTTCTGACAGTTTCCTGTACCCTGTCAGTCAAGAATCATGTAGCAGCTGTTTTAATTACCTGTCTACAGGCTTTTAGCTCATCCAGGGAAAGTTTGGCTTTAGATATGTTGATTTTTCCAACTACTACTCTTGATTTTTGTGTGATGTCTTGGCTGTGGTAGGCCAAGCATTGAATGTCTTACTTCTCAGGCTGTATGGAACACATTCTTTTCTTCAGCAACCATGTAAAATAGATGCCTTATGGCAGGAGAGGGACCACAGCATGGGGTTGTAGCTGTGGCGCACATATGTCAGCAGAGACTCTATTTTGTCAGGCATTCTCAGTACAGTCTGCACTGCTCTCATATGTGGGGACATGGGAGAGGAAAGCAGTCACAGTGCTGCCTCACGGCGTGAGGTGTGGGCATTGCTTCAGGAGCCATAGAGTAGCCATAAGCATTTTTATTCTTTGTGCACAAGCAGATCCTGCAGGAATGGGAAGTCCCTGCTCTTCACAGTGGGGGAATACAGCTGGCTATGAAGAAAAGCTTGGTGCTTTCTTGGCAAGCCTAAACTTTGTACTTCTTCAGCTGAGCTTGTCTCTCTTTCCTGTTCTAATGGATCATAACTGGTCTGCCTGTGGCTGATGGACACCTCTGGTGACTTTCTGGCCTCTGATAAAACCTTTAGTGATCTTCAGTTGCTTTACATGTGCTCTTTTCTATGGATCATGTACTCAGCATCAAGTCTGTGCTTGGCAGTTTAGCTGTTCTTCCTAAAAGCATCCCAGTATGACGCTGCTGTCTGATGTTTCCTCTTATTCCTGATGGCTTCAGATTATCCAGATGTTGCGGGAATACCTGGACCGTTTGGGGAGACATGAGCAAAAGGAACAGCTGGATGACCTCTGCTCTAAGCTACAGATGACCAGCACGAAGGAGCAGGTAGGTAGTGCTGAGCTACCGTGACTCACCTATTTCTACTGTGACTTCTGTGTTCAGGAGAGTTCAGCTACGTAAACAAGGTGACATTGAAGACATACTTGTGGATGTGTTGTTGCTGGGTGAAGTAATCAGGATAGATGATGATTCCTTTGTTTGGAATTCAAAATGCAGAAAGTGTTACTGTGCCTAGCAGCTCAGCAGAGAAGTTGAAGATCAGATCGACTGAGGGCACAATCATTTTAAGGCCAGAAGGTAGCACAAGTACTCATTGTTGAGTTCTGGGTAATGCGTCAATACACTTCAATTTCAGGGCTGGCTGTGTTGCCTGAGGTAGGGTTCGAGCATCAGCTTCCTGAGGAAGGGGCAAAAGCTCTCTTCAGTCCAGATTAGGACTTTTTTGAGCATGCTTGTGGAACCAGGGGGGAGTTGCAGCATACGCTCAGTTTGGGCATTACTGGTGGAAAAGTAGTCCTTGCTGCATGGGGGTTTCTTCTGTGCTGGTGGGCAGCTGTGTTCCTGCGCCTCATGGCCAACTGTATTCTTCTGACAGGTGGACGAGGTTACAGACCTCCTGGCCAGCTTCACATCGCTCAGCCTGCAAATGCAGATGGAGAAGAGGTAACAGGCTTCTAAGTCATCTCTGTGATCCAGAAGAAGAAGCCTTAGAAAAGAAGGCCTACATCTCTGAATAAACATCGCAGGCCCTGAGGGTGCTGCCATGGTTGCCTCATGAGGAAGCAGTAAGATTTGGACAACAGAGTGCTGCAGCTGAGACTTTTGGGAGAAAAAATTAATAGGCTGGCACTGAATAGGGTACCCTTTCCAGCGCAGAGGTATTCTACCTTCTCCTTAGCACTCCAGTTCAGTGCAGGTGGTGGCTAATGCCATGGATAATTGCCAGCATCACAGATCTATCTGCTTGCAACAGGCATGTTTTGCCACCACTGCAGTATTAAACTGCATGGGGGGGGGGGGGGGGGTGGGAAATGGGTATCTTGGACAACAGAAGACTTTGTACTGTAGGAATAACACATCCTTAATTCTGTGTGGTAGCAGCTGAGCAAACATACTGCCTTAAGAAGCATGCACCAACACGTAATCCTAAACTTCCCTAGAGCCTGCAGAGTATCTGGCCATTTAGGTGGGATACAACGCTTTTAATCAGGCTAACAGGTTCCACTGGGCCTTGTTTTTGAAGCACTGCTGAAGTCAATGCTTAAAACTCAGAGTGAAACACTTGTGAAGAATACCCAGATAGGCATCAGGTCAGAGCTACCCTGATGCAACAATGAGGGTTAGAGAATGACTTAATCCTACTGCACTTTTAGTCATACATCTACATTTTATTTTGGAAAAAAAACACCAAAGTCATCCTAAGTGACTTTCCTATTTCCTGCTACTGGCTATTTCAGGCCAGAGGTCCAGTAGCAACAGAAGGTGCCCAACATCGTTGGGTTGGGGTGGAGGTGGGTTTGTGGCTCCTTCAGCAGCACCAAACCCAAAACCGACTGACACCCATCGTGTGTTTCTTGCTTGTGGAGACGCGCGGCTCCAGGCTCCGAAGTTCAGCTTGAGGAACGAGTAACGACCTCTGCTGGGAGCCCAGAGTAATGCAGCTATAATGGATGCGGGGAATCTCCCTTGCTGCTCTCTGGTTAGTAACAAAGACATGATAGTTTTGCTTTGAAGCGGGGATCTGTGAAATCTTGGAGATGGGGCGTGAGCGATAGCAGGATGACAAGAAAATGTGCCATAGTTCCCACCTGCACGCCCACCTAAATGACATGATGTGCTGGTAGTGATACGCACCCCACAGCTAGGAATCACGTCAGTTCTTTAGGATTCAGCTAAACCATATTAACAGCCACTGTTTGCAATGTTCTTCAGAGATGTGTTCTCGGATATCTGGCTTCTTAATCAGGAGAAGGCTCACTGGGCCTCCTTGTTCAAAGCCAAGCTATCAAAATACGCATTGTTCTAGGTGTGCTGGAAGCTGTGCTGGCTGGGGCTGTCACTGTGAGTGCTGGTACTTTGTTATGTGCTGGATGGGAAGGATTGTGAGGGGGTGGGAGACAATCTGACCTTTTCATATTTCAGACTTCAATAAAATCCTGTCAGCCTTTTTTAAACTCCCTGTCCAGTTCTCTCTTTTCAGAGCAGCTCATTCCTCTTTACTGATGTTTCAGGCCGTGGGCACAGCATTGGGTTCAGTAACTGCTACTCCCAATTGTGGTACTGAAATTGGAAGTGACAACACAAAATTGTTTGAATTCAAACACCAGCCTGTTTGCAGACCAGAGTACACAGCTGCTGACTCACCTTCTGATCTCGGCTCCCACAGCCAAGAAATCCAAACTTAAAATCTAGTTAGTTGCTGTGATACTGCACAAACAGAGGGAAAGAGAATCTCGGGGGGACTGCATCTAGCTGGGAGGTGGCATGCTCTGTAAAGAGGGAAAGCAGCCTTGTCCTGTCTGTGCTACTGTGTAAGTGTGGAGCTGGTGGGGATAAAGTGGTTGCACTCGTGCCCTGCCCTGTGCCCAGAAAAGTGGGTGCGCTGTGAAGAGCTGTTCCTCCCCAGCACCTCAGCCCCTTGACAGCTGGGCAGGGGCTTTACAGTGTGGTCCCTGGGTGAGGAGCAGGTGACCTCTGTGCTCAGCCTGTCCTGTTCTGTCTTTCTGTCATTGCGTCAGCCTAAGCCTCATATCCACGTACACTTGGCAGTCAACAACCTTGTTGCTGAGGAGACCATTAAGGTGGCAAAGAGCAGGCGGCTGGGGTGCTCTTATCATTGCAGTTGCCTTGGCTGCTGATGATGTCTGCAAACTACATGCAGCTTGGAAGCTTTCCTTGCAACAAGGAACACATTTAGCTGAGATTCAGAGCTAAGCTTTTAGCTTGAGTGCTCAGGACATTGCTGTCCACAACTCTTCAAGTCTTTGTTTGCCTGGTGCTGGAGTTTTTCCGTGACTGCTCTTGACTGTATGCTTGGAGTGGAAAGGCAGGGGTGCAGCAGGCAGCAATTAATATTTCCCATGCTTTCAGTCTATTCCAGAGGTGTCTGTTGCAGTAACAATGCAAACAATGCCACTGTCTTCCCTCTGCTATGTTGACATTACACTTTGCCCAGCCTCCCCTTTTCCCTTGCCATACACTGCTAAGCACCGTGTTTTGGATCCCTCTCTGGGCCACAGTGCCAGTGTTCCCTGGCAGACAGGACTTGACCCAAGGCCTTACTCACCACTGCCTGTCCTCCATGTGCATTCTGTTTCCCTCTTCATTCACAGCACAGCTCTGCAGTGACACACTGTACCCACAGCCACAGAACCCAGCAGTGACCTCGCCAGACCTTCAACCCTGCACAGAGTGCTCATGCTGTAAGACGCAGACAAAACCAGCCAGGCTAAGGATCTGGCTCTTTCAAGCAGAAGCAATAGCTGTGTACAAACCTTGCAATAAAGTGTTATGGATGTTGTTAAGCAAAAGGTCTTTCTCTGCAGCAACTGCTCGCCCACGCTGGTGAATGCAAAGTGTGCTGCGGTATGCACAAACACCAAGAATCTGTTGCCTTTCAGTCTTCGGCAGCTGAGATAATTAAGCTCCAGGGTATCAAGCCAACATCTGAACTCCATTACTTCCTTCACTTTTGCCTTTCTAGCAGACTCCAAATCCATCACAGTAATTATCCTCTGTGCTGCTAAGGAAGCCCCATGAAGCATCCCTGCAAACCTTCCAGCCTTTCATCTGCTTCCTCCACTTATTCAATGAGTGAGATGAATTTCATCTCCTCCGTCACGGAAAGGTACAGACAGTAAGATGCTTTCTTTGTACACTGCACCCGGGCAGCGTGGGAGAGCAGCCCCAGGCAGTGGATGACAAGGTGGGAGAATCAGCACTTTTGATTAAGAAGCTGATAAAGGAGACAGGGCAAATAGCTCACCCAGAGGCTCTTCAACCATCATTTTCTTTCTTCCGTTGGTCTGCCCTCTCTGCTTCAGTCCCTGCTGCCCCACGCTCAGCATGTCCCAGGTGTGGCAGCCCCCGCAAGTTTAAAGCCGAGCTCAGTCTGAGCGATGACAAGTAATCATTAATTAAGTTGAAAAGCTGAGAGCAGAGACTGCTGATTGCTAATCAGTCTGGAGGAGAGACTGTGTGAGAACAGCATTTGAACTCCTTTGGCCTTAATTAGTGACAGCTTTATATCAAGGACATAACACCTTTTCTTTGCCTCTGCCTTTAAGCTGTTGGACCAGTTGAAGCATACGTGTTGTTACCTGGCAGACTGGAATTCCCTCTTGGCTATCGAGCCTCTTGCTCATGTGCTCCCGAAAAATGCAGGCTCCTAGACCCAGGCAGAATGAATGAATGGGAGACACATCTTGCAGAGGTGCTAAACATGCCTTCTCCCCAGGTTTCCCCCATCCTTTTTGTCCCATGTTATTTAGGTTTCACCCTTTATTAGAAGGGAGCAAGATCAGAGCATCACCACTCTCGACTGCTGTTCCATTCTTTCTCCAATGCTTTGGGCTGTGAAATGCAGCCACAATTCTAGAAACAAAGCATGTGTTCCAGCACAACGAGAGATGTGAGAGGTTCAAGGTACAGAAAACAACATCAAGTGTTTGAGTGTGAAAAGAAAAACAATCCCCAGTGAAGCAACCAGGTTGGCTCCAGCGTGGGGAAAGGGGTGTCCTTGCTGCTGAGCTGTGCTACAGTGTCAGCACACACTGAAGTGCCATGTCACCTGGGAATTTGACAAGCGAGCAGAGCAAGCAACAAGGGAAGATTCACACAAGCAGAAGTAGGGGAGGGCAAGAAAAGAAGGATAGGGAGAGCTTATAGATCTGCTGCATGGCTTGTGCATAGCAGGGCTCTGCAAAGCCATGTTCCCATTGTTGCATGTCCCCTCATCCCTTCCATAGCTCTGAGAGAGTCAAAGGACAAGGACAGGGCTGCAAGCTCTTCACCTGACACTGCAGCTTCCAGCTGCTTATCAAAGGTCCTACTGTGCACGGGGGCAAGCAAGGACAGTGTATCTGTGCAGCTCAGGATAGAGCTGACTGAGCTGCACTGCCTCCAGTGATTTAGCATTTGGCACAGGCGCTTGGCAGTGGGCTGGCAGTAAATGGCTCCTCTCTGCCAGCTGGGGCTCCCAGCATTACTCCCTCTGTATGAATTAGCTATGAAGTGAGCAGTGTGCTCCCTGCAGATTTCCCACAGCTTGGAGTCTGCTGCAGCATTTGGTCCTTGTATCCCCTCTCCTAGGGCTTTGCTGGGAGAGTTATCTCCATGCACATGCATGCTGTGTGCCCGCTTGTCCTCCCTTCTGCTTCTTGTCCCTCTGCCCTACCATCTCACCATCCCTTTTCGTCCCCATGAAGGTCTCCAACCAGCTTGTACAGCCTCCAGCAGTCCATGCCACAATGGCAGACTTGGCATTCAGCACACATCAAACTTATCAGGAGAAGGAAATTGCTGGGGTTTATTCAGGTTACGAAAGGGAGAAATTCCAGCACCCTCTGTGAACCTGATTTCTTGCCCCCTCCATCCCCAAAGCAAATCCCATTCTTCCCATGGTCAGGTTTGGAAAGACACTCCACTCTACTACAGGGGGTCATTCAGCAGCTACTGCAACCAAAGGCTCTTCTACAGCTGTTCAAGACAAGAAGGCCAATGAGGAACAACAAATGGGAAATTGTGCTCCCAGGAGGACATCAGACCCACAGCAGTCCTGCAGTGAGGAATTCTGTGGAAGATGTTCCAGCCCTTCGAGTGATGGTGGCATTGCACCCTCCTGGAAGCTCTCTCCACCACACAGAAAGGAACAGAGAGGATTTAAGATTGAGCCAAGTGCACACAAGTGCAATCGTGATTTTCATTTCATGGAAAAGAATATCTTGCCAAGTCAGTAAAGCACACAAACAGGGCTAATAATGCCGAATTACATCACCGCTCAGAGAGCAACGGCCCCCGAAGGACGGGATGAAACTCTACATAAAGAACAAAGGGTAGGCAGTGGTCCTTCAGGAATTTGCAAACGGCGAACAAATAAAGCAGAGATTAATCAGATGGAACAACTTGGTGGGAGGAGGATTTGTGAGGGTTGCTTAGGAAGAACTGAGGATAACCGCCAAGAAATATTTCAGAACTGCAAGCAGCACAAGGAAGTGGACAGTGTCCTGCAGTATCTACTCGCAAGATCAAACGCTAAGCAGGGCAGGGTTCTAGGAAACCTCCTCCATTGAGTACTTTCTGGAAGGGCAGGGCCAGAGGAAGAGACTGGTCTGATGGTCCTTTCCCTTTTGAGCTGCAGAGAAGCCACGGGTACACAGGGAGGGCACAACAGCCCTTCAGTTCTTCACCTGCTGTGGCATGGCGGTATCATTGAGGTATGACCAGTGAGTTCTGCAGAGGTTGTATAACCAAGCTGTTGGCACAGACTCAGCGTGGTAAAGTGCAATGGCCCTCTTTGATCTGGATGCAGGAGCCAGAGAAGGGGAGGTGGACTTGGACTGCCCCCATACCATGAGAAATGTCATCACATTAACATGTCCCTCTGCTCTGCATTGATGTGGTGGATTATGCCATTCTGAGATGCATTTACTCATTTGTAATCAGCAGCCAGACACTCTTGAGGCCTTCTTGGAGGGCTCTTGGCTAGGGCATGACCAGCTGTTACCGAGCTTTCCTCCTCCAGCAGCTCCTTCTGAACCTCTTGTAGCTGGTGAGTCCATGCTCTGGCATGGTTGGCGCCTTCAGGGTCCCTCTTCCTACTGTTCTCCTTTGGGACCTGAGTCAGCTCAGTGTTGCCTCCATAGAAGCCCCCAGTGCTGTTAGTGAAACCTTTACCCACAGTGACCATATGAACTTTATTTCCAGTTTTCTTCCTCCTGTTCTTGTTCTGGAAGAAGAGGCAGGTGAAGACCTGCTTGAAACGCTTTCGGAAATGCTTGGAGACCAGCGCGTAGACAATAGGGTTAAGGCAGGAATTGGCATATGAAAGGCAGTGGGAAGCCAGGCGGCAGGCGTAAGTGGCTCGGTTGAAAGGGAAGTGGCCAAACCAGAAGCACAGGATAACCAGATGGTGTGGAAGCCAGCAGAGGCAGAACAGGATGGCCACAGCCACAATCATCTTGGTGACCTTACGCTTGGCCTTCCGGGACTCAGAGATCCTCTCTATAGGGTCTACAGAGGTCCACAGGAACTTGATGGTCCTGGCGTATGCCAGGCTCACTACAGTCACGGGTAAGAGGTATCCAACTACAAACGTAAGGATGTCCAGAATCTTTCGGCGTTGGTCCTCCCAGACAGGGATGCAGATGGGCACCCCGTGGTAATGGACAATCTGGTAGTAACTGAGGTAAGGCCCTGCAAAGAGTAGTGATAGCAGCCAAATCACTACAATGGCCACTCCTGCATTTTGGGTAGTGCGGAGATCCCGGGACTTCAGTGGATAGCGAATGGCCAGGTACCTGGTGGGGAGGGGAAGGAGAGATCAAACACGATGTGGGTGAGATGTCTCACTGCCCTCCTGCCTCATGGAGCTGCCATCTGTGCACCCATTCCCATGCAGCCACCAATCTCTCTCTTTCCTCACCTCTTGGGAAAGAGGATTATGGTGAGATTGGGGTCATCCCAACATGGGATCTGGGATCTCCACTACCCACATTGCTGTGCTAGCTCAGGAACATGCATCTTAAGTCAGGGAAGAGGGCCAAAATAGGACACAGAGAGCTACCTGCTTCTTCCCTGGTGCGTTGCTTTTCCTGGGGCTTTGGCATTCTTGGCTGGACACAAGCCTGAATGCATGCCTACAAACCTTACACCCAAGTAAGGAAGAGAAAGGACAGGTAAATAGACCAAGAGTTTGGCTGGGAGTTGTGAGAATGTATGGGAGGCATGGAATAACAGTGGAAAGATCAGTCTGCTGGTCCTGGCATCCCTGCTGCCACTTGGATGATCCAACCTGCTCCTTACAGGGCACCCAATAGGGTGGGGACTGGACTTTTTCGTACTTCTTAGTTCAAGGATGGCAAACACATTGTCCCTGAGCTGAGGGACTCAATGTACAGAGGACACTTGCCTGTCAATGGAGACTGTAGCCAAGGTGAAGCTGCTGGCGTACATGGTGAGGTAGATCAGGAAATGCACAGCCTTGCAGGCAAAGGCCCCAAAGAGCCACCCATCCAGAGTGTAAATGGTGGCTTGGAATGGGACACAGCAAATGATGAAACAGAGGTCAGCCACGGCCAGGTTGAGGATGAAGAGGTTGGTGGTGTTGTACTTCATTTGGCCATTCCGCAGCAGCACAGCCAGCACCAGTCCGTTCCCCACAGTGCCCAGAAGAAAGATGAGGGAAAAGATGACAGGCACGATGATCCCTGCAGCTGGCAGTTCTGGGCTGTCAGAGGAGGCATTCCAGCTCCCTGGCATCTCTCCCTCTCTGACAGTGGGACCCTGTGCATAGAGAGAGACAGTCTGTATTCACATCCCCACCACAATGTCTGCTGACCTCTCAGCCCTCTTGGAAGACCCCCTGCTCAACCACTTGGCCTCTCCTGCATTCCTTCTACATACAATATGCTGCTAAACCCTGGGATCTCAAGTCTTTATTCCAGCTGATGCTCCACTGGGCTCAGCCAGGGCTGCAAGAACATAGGGAAGGAGGGTTTGAGAGGGATGGCCACCCTGAGCATGGGGCTGAGACATCTCCAGCAGCAGGAACTCTACAGCAGAAGCACTGTGCATGCTCACAAGTGTGCCATCTCCACCCCACAAGTGACTGCTCCTCCCTCCTCTTGCAGCAGCTGTTTTACACAGAGGACCTGTGACTAAGGACAGTAATCTTGATGCTGATAGGAGGTAATGGGCTGGATGGTGGTGGCTAAATTGGCAGTGTGGGAAGTGGAGAAAACAATCTGCACTGTACTGTATCATATTTAATGTGTTTTCAATTCAGAGTTAAAAGGATCTCTGAGAAAAGCAGGTGGGACATGTTTGGTCTGTGGGTTTGAGGCTTTGTTAACCTAATGGATGGTGCAGGCAAGGGGGATTTGGCTGTTGGGTCCTATCTTGTCCCTGGTCACTATCAGCACTCACTCACATTCTGCAGTTGATCTCTGTTCATTGTGCAGTTCTTCATCTTTTCCTGTGACATGAGAGGAGGTGGGGGGCAGATCTCGGAGCTGCCCAAACACAGCAGAATAGTCATAACAAAGGAGTGATTTAACCCAAAAACTCAGGGAGCAGGGTACTGTGATTTGTGGCCAAACTTCTTCCACCACTGTGTACCACCACACACAGACAAGGAGCACAAACACGGTATCTCTAACGAGCCTTCTCCTTATTGTTCTTTCATTACAACAAATTGTCCTTCACTGAGCAGCAGTCAAGATGGAAAGGCACAGTTATCTAGCAACAATTGACACGCAATTAACTCTTTCTGGGTCATGCAATCCCTTTCACCCCACACTGCCCTATCTCTCTGCTCGTGCCACTTTTTCCCAGCACGTTCTATGCAGCACTGAAAACTCATCTCTGCTCTTCACTCCCCTCTGTTCCCAACTCCTCTGTCTTGGTCCTGTGGGACCTTCTTGCACAAGCAGAATACTGTAGTCTCCCTCTGGGCACACCCCTTGCACGAGGGCTGGGGCAGCTCTGGGCTCATCCCGAGACTTGGAAAACTGGCACTCACCTTTGCAAGGAAAGGCCTGTAGCTTCTCTGCTTGCTCTGGGTAGACCTCCAGAAAAGCCTGGGCAGCAGCAGTGAGGAGGAAGCAGACCTTCATCAGCAGGATTTGGGACACTGACAGTTTCTTCTAGCAGTGCTGTCAGCAATGCCTGACACTCTGCTGCATCCCCCTGTCCCCCTGCTCCCTCTTTCCGCTCTCACACTCAGCTCTCTCTTTCTGCAGCTCCTTGCACGTTCTCTCTCACTCTCCCCTCCTTTTCCCTCCCTCTGCTCTAGCTGCCGATCCATTGATCTCCCTGTATTATTTTTTTCCCCTCTCCCTGAGGTTGGGTTTGGAGTTAACTCCTCTCTTCCCAGCCTTCCTGTGGGTTCAGCTGCTTCCACCAAGGGGGGACAGTGAGAATGGGAGGATGGAGGTGGGCAGGATGCCACGGATCTGCACCTCTATGTTCTGGGATGTGTTTCCCTACATTTCCAGGGAACGTGGATGTCTCAGCCTGCTAGACCCCTACCTCATCCTTGGGATACGAGTCTAAGTCCTGTGGAGAATGAGCAAATAGTTGCTATTTTTAGCCGTTAATTAATTTCGAGCAGCATGGCAAAAAGTGCTGTGGCACAGAGCAGATTAAGTCTCAGACCTGGGGATGGAGGTTGAAGCAGACTTTGTTCTCTGTCTTGAGAAGGTCTGACCTCTCACTGGCATTTCCCTCCCTGGAGAGGGAGGACAGGCTCTCCAGTGAGGGCATCTCCAGACACCCAGCTTTGTTATCACTATCTGGGACAGCGTGTGCTCTGGATGTCCAGACAAGAAACAACTGTAACCCACACAGCCCTCCCACCAGTGCCCAGCCACCCTCCTGGGATGGGACACTTCCCCGTGCTGGGGATGGTCTCAGCAAGACCCGAAAGCTGTCAGCTTCCCTTTGCTGGGAAGGTCCTGGGCGCATCATCAAAAACAGCCATGGGGCAGGATGGGGAGGAGGAGAAGGAGGCACCGGATTCTTTCCCTCCATGGCAGCCTGTTCTCCCAGGGGCAGCAAAGATGGAGGTATGTGGGGGAAAAAAGAGGCAGAAGTGGGGTCCCGCTGCCCCACCTCGCACCTCGCTCTGGTAGGAGGCTCCGCCACCCGCTGATGTCAGCAGGGTGCAAAGCATCCTCGTGCAGGCGGGCGGGCAGACGGGTATCATCATCCACAACCAAGGAGAAGGGGAAGGCCACGCTGGGGACGTGCCGATAACCCAGGGCACGTGGCCGCCCGCCACATCCCACAGCACCGCTTGCCATGCAGGGCCCCCGCTGCTGCCTCCTGCTATTCCTCTGCCTGCTGCCACTGCCGCTGCGCGCCACCGGCCTGGAAGACTCTCAGAAGCCGCTGCCACCGCCGTTCAGCACCTCTGACCCAACCGCCTATTTGCTGCGCAGCCGCCCCTCGGCCCCGGTGCGGCCCTACAGCCTCTCGCTGTCCCCCGAGGATTACCGCTACGCTCCCAAGCCTCGCCACCTGCGGCCCGGCCGACTGCGCCGGCTGCTCGGCCCGGCCTTTGACCCCTTCTGGATGTCGTCCCAAGAACCATTAGGTCGCAACCTCAGCGCCAAGGAGGATCTGGAAACCATGAGCCGGGAGCTGGTGGAGGGCGGCGGGCGGTACCGCCGCAAGCTGTGGAGGGAGGTGGAGGGGATGCAGCTGCCCCCCGAGCTGCCCGCCGACATGGCGCGGCCCCTGCGGCGCTGGCTGGTGGAGAGAGCCTCGTGCCGTCTCACCTCCACATGGGTGGACCTGGGGCCCGTCTTCTGGCCCCGCTGGGTGCGGCACACCGCCTGCAGGACCGGCCCTCCCGCCTGCTCGTGGCCCCCAGGCATGGCCTGTCGCCCGGCCCAGCTCGCTCACCTCAAGCTGCTGGCCTGGCACTGCTGGGCTGCCCGACCCCCCGGCCCCCTGCACTGCGCCTGGCGGCAGATCCCCTATCCTGTGGTGGTGGCCTGTAAGTGCTCCTGCCGCTGAGGGGGTGGGGAAATAAAGGGCTGAAAGCCAAGCGGGCCTCTTGTGAGTGTTTGATTGCGGAGAAGGACGTGGGGTGGATTTGGCTGCATACGGATGCAGGGGCTTGGTTCAAGACAGGGTGGTGCAGGCCTGAGAATCACAGAATCATTCAGATTGGAAAGATCACTGAGATCGTCGAGTCCAACTATCAGCCCGTATCTGTGACCGTACATGTCTGTGGGAGCAGAGCTGAGGTGCAACAAAGCCACGGGGAGAGGTGGGTTGAACCTCAGGGTGGTCATCATGGGGGGTTGGAAGAGGGGCAAGCTTGGGACTGGGCTGTGGTGGCACAGTGAGGGTGGGTGGAGGTGTGAACCCAGGGTTGTAAGTGTCCATGTGCATCTGAGGGTGGGATGGGGCTGGCTGGTATCTTAATGTACAACAGGAGTGATGGGGGACCTACATCTACCCCATATCGGTAGTGCAGAGGGTGGCAGCTCAGGACAGGGATGGATCCATCTGGAGTGGGTCATTCTAGGAAACAGCCCGGAGAGGCAGCACTTACCTCTGCGTCCCACTGAGAAAAAAAAGCCCTCCGCTTTCTGGTCTAAAAGCCATAAAAAGCCACAAACCAGCCCTAAGCCTTGAAGAACTACAAGCTGGGGGGTTTGCCTGGGAACAAAGCACTACCACACCTCCTGCAGTTGGTGACGGCTGTGCTGTTCATTTCCAGCCTGACCCATGTGCCTTCCTGGCACTGTGGCTCCTGGTGCTGCGCAGCCTGCTGCACAGCTTGGCCTTGACGCAGCGAGAGAAGCCAAGCAAACACCCCCTTGAGCTCTTAGTGCTGTCACATTTAAAAACAGGAGCTCATCTCCCATTTTTGCATGGCCACGGAGCCTAACTTGATGCAGCTTGTTCTGCAGATGGACCCTTGTCTCCATACCAGCCTCCTTCAGCCATACAGTCCTTGATCTGGTTTGAGTCAGATACGGTCACACCCTGCATTACACTCAGATCAGCATGGGGACAGATAGAAGGACACACATCTTGATTCAAATAAAGCCATGCTGAGATGCCCAGGAGCCATGTGTGCCTGCATGAGCACTAAATCACCACCACTCCAGCACAACTTGGAGAAACAAATCCAGAGCTGTCAGCTGTCTGTGTGTTCTCTGATGCATGAAAATTGTGCACAATGGAGGGGAATTACAGGTTTCTGTCACCTGCTCTGTTTCTGGCCTCAAATTTAAACCCCCATGGCCAGCTGCTGGGCTGTGGCATGTAAGAACCAGATCCCAGGGTAAGAACCCCATGGTCATGGTGGAGGGGCTCTGAGCACCCTCACCTAGCTGCAAATGTCCCTGTTCACTGCAGGGGAGTTGAATCAGATGGCCTTTAAGGGTCCCTTCCAATTCAAATGATTCTCTGGTGAGGGCAGTGGGCAGAGTATAAGGGCTAGCCCAGAGCACCAAGCAAGCAAGCCTTTGCTCTCTCCCAGACTGGCTGCTGGTGGCATGGGTAGCCAAAGGTTGATGCATAACCTGAGAAATTCTCCTGCTCTGGTGGGGAATTACTGTGGGGTCACATTTTGGGACCTGCAGGATGGGCACTGAGGAACCAGATAACCTCAGGCAGACCAGCAACATCACATTTCCACCTGCAGAAGGGGAGAGGAACACTTCAGTGCCCTGACTGAGGCTACATAGCAGACACCTAACAGCACAAGAGGACAGAAAGTGGTGGCAACTCCTGGATGAGAATGCAAGAGCCATACAACTACTCGCTGCACTGCAGGAAATCTTTAATGCTACAGGTGATGCTGCCAGCACAATGCAACATCCAGAGCCTCCCGCAGGCTGCAGTGCCTCAGGGTCCTGTGTTGAGCAGCATGCCACTCAGGCCTTCCAGGCATAGGCACTTGTCTCGGTGGTGGGCAGAAGACACTAGGGGATGAGTCTGGCAGCCCCTCAAGGCAGTGCTCCATGTTTCTGTCCCACCTCGATGAAGGCTTCCACACAGCGGTCGATGTCCTCATCACTATGCACGGCCGAGATTTGGACCCGGATGCGGGCTTTGCCCTTGGGGACCACAGGATAGCTGAAGCCAATGACATAAATGCCTGGAGAGGAAAAGCATGGAGAGCCGGTGCTGGCCAGGAGGGAAAACTGAGATGACAATGGGTGATAGAAAGGCTTCTGGCTCCCTGCCTTACTCACCTCTGCTCAGCATGTCCTCAGCCATCACCGCAGCCAGCCGGGCATCCCCCAGCATGACGGGGCAGATAGGGTGGTCCTTTCCTGAGATGGTGAAGCCGGCTGCCGTCATCTTGCTCCTGAATCTGGTGAGTGAAATGAAGGGATGAGTAAAACCCAGGCCACTGAGGGCTGGGTGTGATTCTCAGTCTCCCCTCTGACACGCACACGGGCACACAAGGAGGAGGTAAGCAGAAGCGTGGCCCCTCACCGTTGGGTCTTGGCAGCCATGGATTGTGCGATGGCATTGCTCTCCATGAGCAGGTCCAGGGCCTTGGAGGCACAGCCCACCACGGCAGGGGGCAGGCTGTTGGAGAAGAGGTAGGGACGGGAGCGCTGGCGAAGCAAATCGATGAGGGGTTTGGGGCCTGTTGTGTACCCGCCTGCAGAGGGAGGAAAGGGGAATGGGCAAGGCAGCCCCAGGGTGACCTGTTCAGTGAGCAACTTGCTCCCTACAGAAGAAATTTCATCACAGATCAGGCCTAAAAAAAAATCACAGCTGATGTCTTTTACCAAGACTGTCCTTCTTGACCTCAAGAGCAACTCAGCAGGACCTCCTTTGGCCATGTGGCAGTCCTAGACTGAGCCTCATGCCATGAGTAGGAAAAGGAGAGCATACACTGGAACTCTTTAGGGCATGGAGGGCCACAGACATGGAAATAACTTCACCTGCAGCTCCTCCAAGAGCTTTTCCCAGGGTAGAGTTGACGATGGTGACCTTGTCCATCACTCCCAGGAGCTCATCGGTACCCCTGCAGAAAAGGGATTGTCACATCATCAACCATGCCAGCATGCACCTGTGATGCTGCTTTTTCCCTTAAGAGGGAGCCAGGTATCTGGCATCCCCATTCTGGTAAAGGAGAAACACTTCACTGTGCTCTTTCAGCCCAAGCATTGCCTTTCCTCTCTCCTGCAGAGAGGCTAAGACGCAGGAAGGGGTTCATTACCTCTTCCGGGTGGAAGAGTGCACAAAGTTCCCGCAAATTTTTAGGATGAGAGGTAATGGCCTCAAGTTGTGCTAGGGGAGATTCAGGTTGGATTTTAGGAAAAATTTCTCCTCTGAAAAAGTGGTGCTGCAGTGGCACAGGCTGCCCAGGGAGGTGGTGGGGTCACCATCCCTGGAGGTGTTCCAAAACCATGTGGATGTGGCACTGAGGACGTGGTCAGTGGGCATGGTGGGGATGGTCTGATGGTTGATGATCCTAGTCATCATTTCCAACCTTACTGATTCTATGAACAGTCTCAGTAGTGCATTCTCTCTAGTGTGATTCTTGAAGGTAGGACTTGCACGTGCCTCTGACATGGCACATCTTGAATATATCAGGAGAAACAGCTACACAGTTAGTGCAGCCAACATTATTTGAGGTTGGCTCTGCACATTACCAATGCACTATCCTACATGCACACAGCTCCACAGTGCCCACGTCAAGGTCTGTGTTGGTGGAACCAACAGGATGTGTCCAATATGCTTTCCTGCTTTGCATTCTCTACCCTAAAAAGACAGGTCAGAGTATGGCATTCTGTCTCCCTACTGGCTCTCTTGACAACAGCATCAACAACACAAGGTTATAACTCACGTGAAGCACTCAATAGCCCTTTTCCACTCACAACAGTGCCAGGTGACGATAGAAAACCCCCAAGACCCAAGGGAGTCTCTAATAGCAGTGAAGGGCGAAGCAGCTCCTTACCGGCCGTTGGGACCCAGGAAGCCCGTGGCATGGCACTCATCGATGAAAACTAAGGCATCGTACTTCTGGGCCAGCTGGCAGATCTCCTGCAGGGGCGCAATGTCACCATCCATGGAGAAGGCACCGTCAGTGGCCACCAGCCGTAGGCGGTGTTTCTGTGGGAGAGAACCACATGCTATAAAGACGTCACCTTAGGACTGGTGAAGGAAGCTGAGATACAGCCCTAGCCCCACCTGCTGTATGTACAGTGTGGGTACAACGAACCAAGATGCAGTTGCAAACAAGATGTCAGTTGCAGAAGCCAGCTGCTTTCCCACATTGCCTGACCACTTTGACTCTCCGTGACTCCCTTGTTCTCTACAATGACATGAAAGGAGGTTGTAGAGAAGTGGGAGGTTTTCTCTCTTTTCCCAGGTAACAGCCTCAAGTTGTGACAGGGGAGGTTCAGGTTGGATATTAGCAAAAATTTATTCTCAGAAAGAGCGGTGCTGCAGTGGCACAGGCTGCCCAGGGAGGTGGTGCAGTCACCGTCCCTGGAGGCGTTCCAGAACACTGTGAATGTGGCACTGAAGGACGTGGTCAGTGGGCATGGTGGGGATAGGCTGATATTTGGATTAGATGGTCTTAGAGGTCTTTTCCAACCTTGATGACCCTATGATTCTATGGGATGGGAAAGGGTTGAGTGGATCTTTCAGGGCTGCCCAGCTGCACCACAGGATGGAGCACAGCGCTGGTACCTGTGCGTCCTGCAGCTTGGCCTCCAAGTCATGCATGTCCATATGCTTGTAACGGTACTTGTTGGCTTTACAGAGGCGGATCCCATCAATGATGGAGGCATGGTTCAGCTCATCTGATAGCACCGCATCCTCCGGGGTCAGCAGAGCCTGCCCGTGCCAAACAGATCAAATCAGCTTTGAGGGTGAAGAGAAACTAGCAAAGAGAAACTAGCACAGCTACCCAGAGCAGTGGTGCCCCATCCACTGAGGCATTCAAAGTCAGGTTGGATGGGGCCCTGGGCAGCCTGAGCTGTTGGGCAGCCCTGCATGTGGCAGGAGGTTGGGACCAGAGAGCCTTGAAGGACCCTTCCAACCCACCTACTGTATGATTCTATGATTCTATGAGCTCCAGGGTGCCCCTTCATCCAAAACCTGACAGCCTTTGCCAGTGCAAAGGATAAAGCTGCCTTTGACTACAGCTGCCTCTGCAAAATTTTCCACTTCCCTCCCCATCTTCCCCCATGGTTTACTGAGGGCCGTTTCATCAGCTACGCATTCCCCTCCTCCTGGTGCAGCATAATTGGAGCTGTCCGAACCTCAAAGATGCCAGCGTTGGCATCAAAGCAGCTGGCATAGAGAATGGCATCCTCCCGCTGGTGGAAGCGTGCGATTTTCTCCTCCAGGTCCTTGTGTATGCTCTAAAGAGAGGACAGAAGCAACCGAATCAAGGGTTGAGCAAGTTTCTGCTTGCCTGCTGCTGACAGCAGAAAACAGCCACCTATTATCCAGGAAAGGCGTGTGTGGGAGAGGTTAACTGTGCTCAGAAACATGGCCTTAAAAGCACGGCAAACGGCTTTAAAGCCAAGAGGTGCCCCGTACCTGCGTGCCACAGATGAAGCGAACAGAGCTGAGCCCAGCACCAAACTCCTCCAGGGCCTGCACGGCAGCACGGATCACCTGCGGGTGGCTGGAGAGCCCCAGGTAGTTGTTGGCGCAGAAGTTGAGGATCCCTGCGGGCAGACACAGACACCGAGACGCAGGGATTCGAGGCACACGCCCCGAGGTTCTCGCCCTCCGTCCCGCACGCACCGGCTCCGCCACCCGCAAGCCGGAGATGCGGGCCCTGACGGGAGGCGATGACTCTCTCGCTCTTCCAGGTGCCGGCACCGCGGATCCCCTCTAGCTCTCCCTCCAGCCACCGTCGGAGCTGCGCTGCCGCCGCCCCCGAAGCGGCCCGGGAACTCCCGGTACTCCGCACCGCACGCACCGCAGCTCCGCACCACATCGCCGCACCGCGCCACGCCGCGCCAAGGGGCGGTGCCCCGCCGGCCAATGAGAAGGCGCGCTGCGGCCACGCCCATCCGCGCAGCGCCTCCCTTAAAGGGGCAATGCTCCTGCGATGGGCCCTAGGACCCTGCGGCGCTGCACTAGGACTTGGCCGTGCGGCGCTAGGACCCAGCCGAGCGGCTCTGTGCTGAAGCCTGCGGGGGATACCTGGCTCCTTCGGGAGGTGTTGCTTCTTAGCTTTGGGGTTTGGATCCTAGGTTTCCTAGAGGAAATTTTGGATGCCTGTGGCTGAAAGGGCTGGGGAACCTCCTCTGGGAGGTGTTGAGGTCTTTGAGTGAAATGGAGGGAGTCTCTGTCCGAGGGTCATTGGGATCCATCAAGCCCAAATTTGGGTGAAGACTGTCCACATGCTTTAGGAACTGAAGGGATTTAGGAACAAGCAGCAGCAGGTTATGTGCCAGAGCCAAAGGAATTTTGGAACAAAGGGACATAGTGGACTGAGGCTCAAGAAGCCAGAGAGTGTTCCCATCCAAGAGAATTGGGGTCCTCATCCCAGGTGACATGGTTCCTTGCATCCAAGTTCATGGGTGCTCGGCACAAGGGTCAATGAAATGACACAGCCTGTAGGATTTAGCCCAATGGGTTTGTGTGTAACCACCTGAGATGACTGCGAAACCTTTGGTCTGAGAGGTTTAGGACCTGCTAGATATATTCAAGTTTGAGGAATCCCAGGGTCTTTTGGTCAAAGGGATTTGTGACCCAATGGGTTTAGACAACAGGATCCCAACTGGACTAGGCTCCTCTACGCTCCACTGTAGCTGGCTAGAGGTCCTGTGGGCAGAATGTTTTAGGACCCTGATGTCCAGAAGGACAAGCATCTGGTTCTTGAGAGGGGCTTGGGCTCTTCAGCCCAAGTCTGAGAGCCTTTGGTCCTAGGACCTTAGGAACGAGAACCTAAAGGGATTACATTCCTCCAGGCCAAGGATTTCACTACCTTGAACTACAGGGTACTGCATTGAGATCCCCTGTGCCACAGAGGTTTGGGCAGCATCTACCTGAGTCACTGAGGAACACCGGACCAATGGAAAGGAAGGAAGAGCCAGGAAGGTGAAGGCCCTGGGCCCTGGGAATTTAGGCACAGCATACCTAGGGGTGATGTCCAAGGACTCGGAGCAGAGCAGTAGGGTCGTCCCACCCCGTGGGCTCTCAGCCAGCCCTGTGGGTTGGGACGTTGCGGTGCCTGTGTGGCCTTGGGGCTGTGCCAAACCCTTGGTGGCAGCAGCGTTCAACCCCACCCCGATGGCCCGCACCACCACCCGGCCGCACTGTTATCTCCAGCCCTCACGCGCTGGACTGGCAGGCTGTGCCTCGCTCCAGGGGACAAGGAGGAGTCCCCTCTCCTCCTCCTGGCTCTCACAGCCCTCCTACCTCCCCCCAAGTCCTCCACCCATCCACCACAGCCATCCAGACCCGCGGCAAGATGAATAAACACTCAGAGAAGCAGCTTTTATAAATGGGAACTCTTCCATATGGAAGAAGTTCCTTTTTTTTTTTTTTTCTTTTTTTTTTCTTTTTTCTTTCATTCGTTGCCTTGTTTTAGCTGTTAGGAATAGCTCAACTTATAAAATTTGCAAACGGAAAGAGGTAAAAATAAAGGCAAAAGCTATTTACAGAAACCAACGGGGTGAGCCTGGGCAAAGCCCCCAGGTTGCTCACTTCTTCTTGGGCGATTTCCGGGCACCAGACTTGGCTCTGGGTTTCGACCGCTTCACCTTCATGGTCTTGGAGGTCTTCCGCGACCTGGCCTTAACAGTTTTTGGCTTCTTGGCCTTCTTGGGGCTGGTCCGCGACTTCTTCCTGGCCTTCCTGGCGGTGGTTTTGGGCTTCTTGGTCGGTGACCTGGCCTTCCTGGGCCTCGCCGCCTTCTTGGGAGATGTGGACCTCCTGATGGCCTTCTTCTTCTTCCTTGGGGACCTCTTGGCCTTGTGGCTCTTGGCCAAGCGGAAGGAGCCGGATGCCCCAACCCCTTTGGTCTGCTTGAGGACGCCGGCAGCCAGGAGACGCCGGATGGAGAGCTTGATCTGCAGGTCGGCGTTCTGGCCCACCTTGTAGTGGCTCTTCACGTACTTCTGGATGGACTGCCGCGAGGAGCCGCCGCGGCTCTTTTCCGCACGGATGGCAGCCGCGATCATCTCCGAGTAGGTGGGGTGCGATGCCGAGCGCCGCGACGCCTTCGCCCGCTTGGGTTTGGCTGGGGCTGGGGACAGGACCAGGCTCTCCGTCATGGCTGGCACTTCACCCCACGGCAGGGTTAGGTAGCTAAAAAAGGAGCCGCTGGCAACAACGGATGTGGGGCTTCTCCCGCTGCTGCCGGTGCTGCCGCTGCGTCTGTGGGCGCGCATGCCAGCACCGCACATTTAAGGGTGCGGCACGGACCGCGGGGAGGACTGCATGTCCCCGTGTCCCCTCTGCCCCGCCTCACAGTGACATGACAGGCAGGCAGGGAGGGACAAGGTTGGGACAAGAAGAGATGTGACGAGGAAAGAGGTGGACACTGGGGTTGGACATTAAGGGATGGAGAGGGATGTGGAGGGGATAGGGTGAGACGCCGTGGGAATGGGATGGGCACTGAGGCTGGGCACCGGGGCATAAGGTGGGACATGATGATTGTAGGGGTGGACACCAGAGGACAAGGAGGGACATGGTGGGGACAAGGGTGGACACTGGGTTGGACAGCGGGGGACAGAGAGAGATGTGATTGGGAAAAGAAGGAGGAATACTTTGGACTCACACTGGATAGGACAAGAATAAGTGCTGGGAGGGAGATCAGGAGACAAGGAGGTAACGTGCAAGGCAAGGAGGAGCTCGTGTTGGGGACAGGGAAGGAGCAGGGGAACATGGCAAGGACATGGCAAAGTGTGTTGGGGAACACTGGATGGAGAGGAGGATATGGGGAGGAATGTAGGGGATAACGAGGGGGGTGGGGGGACATTGGAGAGACACTGGGGGTCTCACCCTTCTGTCGGTCCTGAGCAGCTATGGTGTCACCCTGGGGTTTGTGGTGGCTCCCGCCTACCAGGGTGGTGATCTATGGGAGGGGTGGTGGTACACTTTTTTCCTGCAAAAGGGCTCAAAAATAGGTTTCACAGCTGTATCCCATGGTCCAGTAAGTCTGTCTGCAGTCCCGCTCTGTCCCATTTGCTCTCCATCAGAGGCTTTAGGACATGCAGAGCTCTCATCAGCCACTGCCTCCCAGCTGAGTAAGCACCCAGCTGTCCCAGGGAGATTAAACGTGGCTGTGACCATTGTCTTCCTGGAGCATTTACATCACATTTTCCTCCTTCTATCTTAAAAAACATTCGTGTGCCCCCATGGATATGTGGCACTGGGGGTGAAACAAGGCAGTTTCTAATATCTTAGCACATCCTCTGCAACACCAATATCACCAGATGCTTTTGTGCCACCACAGAGACATGAGGAAAGGAGAAAGGGATGCTGTAGGGAACCTCTGTGTGGCCTCTGTGTGACACCTTGACCGGGTGAAAAGCTCTGAATTTGCTGCGCGGGAAATGCAGTGCCGTTGCTGGCTGTCTGCACGTAGGCACTCGGGTGCAGGCAGATAAGATTCCATCTGGTTTTACTTGCATCCAAACTTTTAACCGCCAGCGGCGCGCGGGTTCACCCACCCAAGAGAGAAAACAGAAGGGGGGGGGGGGGGGGGGGGGGGAAGAGCAACTCCAAACTCTGCTCCTTCCCCACCAGCTCACTGCAGAGCCTGCAAAAAATAGCGGCAATATTTATCAGGGCAGTGCAGTGCCCAGGCTTCACCTTGCTAGAGGCAGCTGAAAATTGAGTGTCTTATCAGAGCCCATCACCTGGGCATCTCCTGCAGCCTCTCCCCGGTACTTGGGGGACCCCTTCATCCAGACCCGGTCTCTAATTTTTAGCAAGTTAAAATGTTGTCCCCCATGAGTGAATCCTGACCAATGTCCTTGTGTCATCCTTGGTGGTGCAGAGCATCCCTGTCCCCTTGCACTGATGTATCCCTAGCATGCAAAAGGAGCTCTGGGCTGGAGGTGTGATGGAAATGCTGCAGACATTGATGCTGCATGTTTCTGGCATTAAATAAACTTTGGAGATTGGGAAACATCTCCCTGCAAAAAACATCAGAGGAAGGAGCCTGGCACAGCAATCTCCCACTAATCTCAATGACTTCATCCTCCTCCTCTCTCCCCACACATCATCCCAACAAAACCTTTGGGATTCCTGCACGTCCACCTCAGGACTTCATCTTAAATGGTCAAAGCACACATGCCGTCAATGTGCTGCAGCCCATCGTGGAAAGCCAGCAAATTCATCATGGCAAAATTTAATTTTTAACCTGCTTTTACTTCCCAAAGAGGCTCAAAATAGGCAGACATTTTGGCTGCCTCCTCTCACACCCATGGCCCTGGGGCCAGACGATATCACTATGGGGCAGCCGCGGGGCCAGTATCACCCCGTCACATGTGGCACTGGGGAAGGGGCTGATTGGCAGCAGCCACACGTTTCAGCATGCTGGTGCAAAGCCTTTATCAGGAACAGCAGTCCCCAGTCAGGAAAAAACAAAAAACACCAAACCCAAACAAATATAGGGAGCACCTGAGGAAGGGGGCTGGCTGGCCACTCCCAGGGGTTGCAACCCCCAGCGATAGTTGCAACCCCACAGCCTTAATTAAGCCACTGGTGATGCAAAAGTGTGTTTTCTTTTTCCCCTAAAAAACATGCGTACACCACCATCCCCTAAACTTCACAATTTCCCTGCAATCATGGCTCCCACAACTCCTCAACTTCAAGGCTGCCACCCCCAGCCTGGGGCTTTGCAGTTCCATCTCTGGCTGATGGCACGCCCAAGGCTCATCCCATCTTCAAGGTGGTGGTTCAGGCATGATGCAAGCCTGCAACTGGATTTACTGGATTTTGTGCTGGCTTTGCCCAGGGAAAGGAGCCAGAAGCCTTTTCTGAGTGCTTTCCCTTAAGTGCCCCTTAGAAAGAGCAAAGCGTGTTTTTTACCCCAAAACAGGATGGGGGAAAAATGTTTGCCATTCCTTTTATCTTCCCCGAGATCTCCCCCCTTGCTCCTGGTGGTCACAAAAGAGCTGCCGAATTCAAAATGAGGCAGGAAGCTGCAGAAATTGCTTTCAGCCCTGTAGCAAGACTTGCCCTCAGCAAACACATTTTTCTCAGCAAAAGGGGAAGATTTTATTAAGTTAAGAGTTGAAGGGTGTGGCAGAACAGCAGCTCCTCTGCCACTAAAATGCCGGGCTCTCCCCAGCCCGAGGGAGGGTGAGTGGGGAGGCTCCAGGAGCTGAGGCTGTGCCAAGGCAGAGCTGAAGGACAGTCAGTGAGAGCTCCATCATGCAGCCTTGTGCCAAGGTCTCCTCTTTCAATGTCGCAGGTAGGTGCAGCTGCAGCAAGCGGCCTCCTCCTATGGCTTGGGTGTCTCCTCCACTGAGTTCTGGGGCAGTGGTGCTGTTATGTGTCCCCATATGTCCCCATGGGGCCCCAGAGACAGGTGGAAGAGAGGGAACAGGAGTGCCAAAGGCAGATACGTGGCTGGGAGCAGGGGGAGCTGAGGAAGTGGGGAGTATATTCTCTTTCTCTGGTTAGAAAATGCTGGTGACGTAGAAGCTTTCCCTCTCCTTTTCCTCTTATTCTCAAGGGAAAACAAAATTCTTCTATAAAATATAATTTTCACGTATAAAATCCTGAAGAAGGTGCATGTAAAGAGCCATTCCAAATAACGTGCTCAGATATGAAGGTAAAAAGGTTTTGGAAAGGCTTCATCGAAAGCTTTGGGAAGGGAGTGAGGAGCTGGCTGAGGAGAGAGATGTCTCACCAAGGCGACAATGGATGGGATCCAACCTCCCTCTCTCCTTAAGTGAGGAACGGAGCAAGTAAAAAACAAGAACAGATAAACAAATGAAGTAGACCTAGAAAGAGAAGGAAAAAAATAAAACAGGTTTGGAAAGATCGCACTCAGCACAGAAATGCTGTCCTTTCTGCCTCCACTCTAGGAGGTTCTGACATTCCTGACATGCCTGCTCTGATCCCATGCATCTCAAGACTGGTCAGTGCCCACCAGCAAGTGTTGGCCAAACACTGTGACCCCAAGCCTGATGGCTACAGCATTCAAGCAAGTAGAAGGCTTGCTCTGGATACCAGAACATGCATGATGGCTTCACATTGCCCCATCCCCATGCTTGCCTCCGCAAGTGCCTGAAGGAAGATAGCTGGGTCAAGCCATAGCCACACTGACCACCAAATGGAGCAGGAGGAAGCTGCCTTGTCTCTATTCCTCTGTCAAAAGTAAGTGGATCTCAGCCCCCCAAGCCTGGAAAGAACATAACAGCCTCTCAGTGCTCACCGTTAATTGCTGATGCTGTTGCACAGTGATTCCTTCTCCTGCAGGGCTGCCATGGCCAGGCGCAGATGCTCCTTCAGCTGCTCAATCTCTCGCTCTGAGCGCACCTTAATGTGATTCAGCTCTGCATAGACGTCCTGGTATTTCCCTGAGGCAAATCTCTTGTCCTGCCAGGGAGGGAGAAGAGTTAGCAACTCTCAAGCTGGTATTCAAACGTCAAGGTGAGGCCAGTGGGAGAAAGGCCAGCGGGTGAGGGAGGACACAGCCCAAAGCCTGAATCTCAGCCCAAACTGGGCAACAATTTCACAGAAGCATACAACAGCCCAGGTCTGAAGGGACCTTGAAAGATTAGCTGGTTCAACATTCTGTGGGATAAGGGAGCCTAGGTGAGCTTATTGAGAACACTGTCCAACTGCCTCTTGGAAACCTCCAGTGGTGGGGATACCCCCATGTCCTTGAGGAGGTTGTTCCAATGAATCACTGTTCTCAGTGCTAAAACAGAACAGAACAATATATACATATCAAGATGAAACTTCTCCTGGTAAGGCTTACACCTACTGCGCTGCTTGTCTTCTCCACAGGGCTCCTCATGAAGACAGAGCTCCACCCTCCTTATAGCCACACTTTAAGTAATGGAATACTGCAATGAGGCCGTATCACTTAGCAAGAAAGCAGGGACAAGGAGCACACATGACACAAAGGTTTGGCCTGAGCCTCCAAATGACCCTCTCTGAAACCTGCAGCCACTATGCTGCCTCCTAGCCCCTCTACTTTGCTGTAAGAGAGAGAGAGAGATGCAATACCCAGCCCCATCCAGCAGACCCAGGGAAGCACCAACCTTTTGCATCATCTGCAGCTCCTCCCGGAGGCACTGTACCTCCTTCTTCAGGTACTGGAGCTCATTCTCCTTCACACGCAGCAGCACCTGGCTCAGGAGAGAGGAGCAGGCGGTGACTCAAGGCAGGGGGAAGCAGAGAGACACAGCCTGGGTAGCGGCCGTCCTCCCTGGCGCAAGTGCGGTGGTGGAGGAGGAAGGAAGCGGGAAGTGATGCATGGTGCCCTGGGAGAGGCACGCAGGGGAAGCTTGCGCACCTCCTTCCTGCACAGCCCTGCAGCCTTGTGTGGCTCCCAGTCCCCTCCACTCTGAGCCCAAACTGCTGGGGACATCCTAAGCATCTCATACCTCCAGCTCGCAGGAGCTGCGCTCATTGTTTTGTGGAGATCGGTCCCCAGAGCACCGCGAGGTGATGAAGCTTCGCAGCTTCCCAATCTCATCCGACAGGCGGATCTGCAGCTCCTACAGGTAAAAAGGCAGATATGGCACAGCCACAAGGCTTTCTTGCTGTCCAGGCCCCAATAACATATTGAGAGGGGAAGAATATGAATAAAGAGACACCCCATGTAGACAGGGGCAGTCCTGCAATGGAATGAGGATGCACTGTGGTCCCTACGGCCAGGGAAGCCCCTCTCTTGCCTGGTTCTTCCGGAGGAGCTGCTTTCCCTCTTGCTGGCAGCGCTGCAACGTCTGTTCCCGCTCCTCTGCCTTCTCTGTTAGCTGCCCAATTTCCAGGCACTTCTGGGAGTACTGCTCTGACAGCACCTGCAGCTCCCGCTTCAGCGAGTCTACATCCAACCTGCCAGAGAGGCACAAGGTTGCTGCTGCCCTGCCACCATTGGTGTCCCGTGCCACCAACAGGCTCTGCCCAAAGCACTGAGCAAGGGAAGCAGGAGAGACTTCTTACTGGTGCTGTTTCTGGAGGGCGTCTGTGACAGAGCCACACTGCTGAAAGCTTCGTGTCCTGCCCAGCTCCTTGTTCATCTCCTCCCGGTGGGCCTTCTTCAGTGCTTCAATGGCTGCAGAGAGATGCAATGGGAGATATGGGATCAGGCTATGCCAGCTTGGGTACATCTGGAGAAACCCAGCCAGACAACCGACCCAGCTCTTGGTGCCTCAGGCTCAAAGATGTGTCTCTGCACTTCCTCTTCCTTCCCTTTTGCCCTCTGGGCAACTCCCACCTCCCAGAATTATTCCAAAGCACCGAGTGCTGCCACAGACATTAATAAATGGCATCCCAGCCTGATCAGACCTTGCAGCACAGGCTGGAGAAAAGCCAAGCTTCTTCTAAGACCAAACAGCAGGCTCAGCAGTAGGACTCAAGTTACAAGACTTTTCGGACAGGAAGGTGACAGGTTTCTGGCAGAAGTCAGAGGCATCTGGGAGAGGTGGAAGGAACTGGGGACACATCTTGCTTTCTGCTCCTACCTGCTGCCGTTGCTGCAGCCTCCTCTGCAAGGAGCCGCTCCTTCTCCTGCCGCAGCCGCTCCATTTCTCGCTGGTGGTGCCTCTGCAGCTCCTCCATCACCTGCTGGTGTGATGACTCCATCTCAGCCAGGCTGCGCTCACAGGCCTCCTGCCATGCCAAGGAAAGGACAGTAGGAGAGAAGGGTGAGGGATGTGAAAAGTGGCAGGACACATTACAACATGGAGCTGCGTTGGGACAGTCAGGTGGGATACTAGAGCAAGGTTCAGGCTGAGATTAGGAAAAGGTTCTTCGACGAGAGGGTGGTTGGGCACTGGGACAGGGCAGTGGTCACGGCACTTAACTGCCAGAGTTCAGGAAGCTCTCAGACACAAGGTTTGAATTTTGGGTAGTACTATGTGGAGCCAGGAGTTAGATTCAATGGTCCGTGTAGGTCCCTTTGAACTCAGAATACTCTGTGATTCTATGACTCTAAAACATGTGGACAGGAGGACAGGCACCTTGTTGAGATGACGCTTGACTTTGCAAACCCCTCCCTAGTCCAGGGCCATTTGGAGACAAGTGAGACCCCTTCCTGTGATGTTTTTCTTCTCCCAGTACTTTTATCACCAAACACAAGCATTCAGCTCACAAATCTTGTGAGCCTTGCGTGCTCTGGAGAGGAAAAAACATTCCTCTTCTATTACAAATCAGCCATCAAAAGATACCAAGACCCTTCCACCAGGCTGTACTGCTGGAACCACATCCCACTATTTGCCTTTTAAATAAAGCAGCATCCCCAGAATTGATGGAAACTGAGCCTCTGCTTCAGAAAAGTGACACCTTCCCCTTGGCTGGGCGCTGTTACAGACACCTCCCTCCCCATAGCCTGACTGCTAGCGATCTTCTTGCACAGCTCATACTTTTTTACTGGTGGCTGGCCCTTTCAATGCCCAGTGCTGTAAATAAGTTGTGTTACAGCAAAGCAAGACATTCCCATCTTGGACTTATGCCCCAAGGCAGTTGGGGAGGATTTGCCTGCCACCAAATCATGCCAAAACATTACTCTTAAGAAGCCACTGAATTCACCAACTTGTTCTCCCCTTCTTTCAAATGGTACTAAGGCAAATCGAGAGAGAATGAAATCTTCTGGGGAAGGTGAAGTTCAGCTTCAGGAAGAAAAGATGCTATTTCTCCCTGGTCCTTTTTGTTTTCTTTTGACCACATGGAGACTCGTGAGCTGTAAGGGCAAACTGAGATAGCAGAGTACCAGTGAACTGTTCCATGTGATTTGTGGTTTTATTTGGTCTGAGTGCAGCCAGTCCATTGCAACAGGAGCTCACCAGAAACCCAAATTCCCTTCCCTCAACTATGACAGATCCTGAATTCCTGACAGCATGTGCACTGCCTCCTGCAACTCCAGCCTCTTTAATACACACGCTAGCCTTTATGTAATTAACATTGATCACAACTGAGCCTATTTAGGGCCACCATGGCAACCCAATGATTAGCGATACCTACTTGGCAATGAGTCCAGGCTTTGGCATTTCTCAACCTGGAGCTCACCCATCCTGCTCACCTGAGAGATGTACCCCCGGGGCACATGGCCATCTCCCTGGGACTTGGCAGCTTCCCGAAGGCTCTCGTTTCGGGCCCGGCAGGACTCCAACTGCGCCCGCAGCGATTGGACCTGTGCCAGGGACAGAAGAGAGATGCTCAACCTCTTTCCCAAGGCTGGGAGGTGGTGTGTTTGTTGACTTGGGAACAGTTCAAGACGGGAGACAGCAAACACACTGCCAGGAAACAGAGATTCACGCAAGCGATGCCACCAACACTGGTGGCCTTGCTCTTCTGCAGAGCCACTAATGAGGCACAAAGCTGCAGGGATCAGGCCCACCAGAAAACCACCTTCCAAAGTGCTCTCACCTCCTTTTTCAGTGCCTCATTGGCATCTCCATGGTTCCCCTTGCCCTGGTTCAGCAGTGTTGTCAAGGGCACTCGCCGTGAGTCCTTCAAGGGCAAGCGCTCCAGCTCCAGCCACTTCTTCTCTATCTCCTCGTTCAGCCGAACCCGCTGCTCCTCTGAAAGTGGGGCAGCAGGCAAGTCTGGCTCCTCCACCTTGCGGGACAAGTTTCCCCCTGGGCCATCACTGTTGGAGACCCGGCCATCGGGACTCTCAAACCACTTGCGCCTCTCCTCTGAACGCACTGCCAAATCCCGCTCTAGATCCTCATGCTTGGACACTCGCTCTGACACCCTCAAGCTCCCTCTTGTCCTCGGTGGGGACCCCTGATTTTGGGGATCCTGCTGCAAGGGGGACAGTTCTACATAGTCAAAGGCATGGCGTGGCCCATCTGCTTTCCAAGTGCTGCCTTTGGTGCTTCCCTCAGAACTTGGCTGCTGCTGCTCGTCCACTCGCAGTGAGCTCTTTGGTGGGACGCAGTTACGGATTGTGTTTTCCTTGTTGCAGTCAGATAGCCTGAAACCACAGCAATAACATGTGAAGGACAGGCACTGCAAAAGAACAGACAAACAGCCCCCTTGCATTGCTGGTTAAATGCAAGGCTCAGCTTTTGCTCAACTCAGCCTTGTGAAAAACCTTGTGTGAGAGAAGAGTGGTTGCATCACATCACTTGGCAGCTCTGTCTGCATGTATGGGTAAACAGGCTTTCCCCAGGGGGTGGGGAGGATTCACCCTGAGCCCCAGCCAAGCTCCAGCAGCAAAATGGAGCTAAAAATGGGTTTCGGGGCAGGCTTCTGCGGGCACTGCAAGGAACTGCTGGTTTGCCAGAAAAAGGTAGATGTAGCACTGAGGGAAACTGTTTACTGGACATGCTGGTGATAGGTCAGTAATTGGACTATATGATCTTAGTGACCTCTTCCAAATTGAACAGATTCTACGATTCTGCTTAATGAAATGTCTTGCCGGCAGACAGGAGTCTGCCAGGATGCTGTGCTCCCAGAAAGCATCACCTCCCACATCCCCATCACTCTCATCATCACAGCCTGCTCCCCCCCTCCCCAGGACCTTTCAGGTGTCCTCCTGAAGAAAGGGACAACCAGGAGACCCACCAGCAGGCAGCTCTTACTTGGTGACATCTGGAACACTAACAGGGCGCACATTCTTCCTCAGAGCCTCAATCCAGTTGCGCCGGATGCCTGAGGTCATGGCTGATAGTGTGAAGATGGCATCCTTCGTCTGCAACGGAGACAGGACACAAGCTCTGTCACCACTCAGCAAAGGGGCAGCTGGCTGCACTCTGACCCTTTGAGTGCAGGATATGCCACCAACTACCCCTGCCATCCTGACACCAGGAAGTTTGCACTGCCCAAATTTCTGTGTCAGGGATGCAGAAGGGGGAGGAAGGAGCAGCCATCTCACCTAGCATTCCTCAGTGCTGCACTCCAGGCACTTACATGTATCTGGAAGCCATAGTTGCGCTGCACTGCAAATTCTGTCACATCTGTGCAGGAGCGGAGATCAATTTCACCATCGAGGTCATCAGCCTGAAAGCACAGCCACCCTCTAGGGTGTAAGCAAAGTCCATCTCTTAAAAAGCCCCTGCCACCTGCCTGCACCCTAACCAAAGCATGGGAAGAAGGAGAGTGGCAAAGCACCCGGGCAGCCCAGCTGCCCCTATGTCAGCCTCTCCACTTCAAACCATGACAGCCCCCAGGGGCTCTTCAGATGGAGAATGATGGATCAGAACAAAGTCTCAAGGAGATGCTAGAGCTTCACCGGAATGGGAAACATTCCCTTGTGTAGATATGAGATGCCTGTGCTAGTGGTCATGCTCCTCTCCCTGTTGCTACGAGGACAAGGGCAGGAAAGAACAGAGGGGTGAGGAGACACCACCCATGCTTACCTCCTCGGCGTTCGAGTCCCGGTAATACCTCAGGCTCGAGTCGGTCAGCACGAACCAGTGTTTCTTCCACTGCCAGCAGATGGGTTAGGGAGAGGGAGGGGAAAAGACAGGAGGGAAATGGATAGACAGTTACTGAGGGAAGTGCAGGAACAAGGAGGGATGTGCTGCCCTGTGACCTCTCCGTTTCTAGGCTCTGCCCCCCTTTTCTAGGTCCCTTCCAAGTCCCCGTAATAACTCTCAGCTCAGAGTGCACCCAATACAATGCTGGGTCTCTCAAGCATAAGTTACCCGCAGCAGGAGCAAGCACAACGAGAGGGGAAGGGAAAAATCACTGCTCACACAAGGAACTCTACCAACAGGGCTAGGGCAAGAAGTAGGCTCCGGGTAGGGCTTACCTCTCCTGGCTTGTCCAGGATGGACATCCATCCCTTCTTGAAATTGAGGAGATCTGGCTGGAGAGGAAAGGACAAAGCAGAGGCTTAATGCATGCTGGAACCCACAAAAGGTTTCTGCATGCTGGGGGGGTGGGAAGCAGAGTTCCCATAGGGGGAATAAGAAACAAGAAGAGCCCCACATTGCTTTGAGGAAACACGTGGGGGTTTAGTTTAGGACTCAGTGGTGGAGGAGGACTGCATTTAGCAATCATTCCTGTAAGAGGAAACAGGAGATAAGGAAAGAGTAAAGGAAAAAAAAAAAAAAAAAGGAAAATATGCAGCAGGGAGGCAGGGAGGTTTCTACAAGGTGCCTTGGAGATATTTATTCAGAGATAGGAGAGAGAGATAGGGGTGAGGAAACTGTGTGGAAGGGAACACAGCTCTGCCACAGGCCAGATCAGGCTTTGGAGAAGGACACAGGGAAGCAGGCACATTTCGTCCCAACCTGGGCATCCATGCCCTAGGGGTACCTCCCACAGCACCTTCCCCACTGCTCACTTATTACAGCCATGAGAAGCTCCCTATGCCCTCACCCTCACCACAGAGGCGCAGGAGGCAATTTAACAGCTGTGAAAACACACAGCGTGTCAACGCTTCGCCTCAGGCTGGAGATCAAATCGGAATTACAACCAGAGCTGGAGAACAAATCCTGTCTGAGATGCTGGGGACTTTGCTCCTTCTAGAGCCCACCCTCTGCCCAGCTCTGGGCCATGGTTATGGAGAACAAGCAGGGTTTCCTCCAGCTCACTCCCTTCTAAAAAGTTCCCCCCCTTCACCTCCTCCTAACCTCACGCCACTTGTCCGGCATCCCAACCAGTTCAGCTCCTTCCAGAAGTGCCGTGCTGGAGAGCTGACTCAGGGCAAATGCTCTCCCCGACTTCGCCCTCAGCCAAGCAAGCTGGAGCTGCTCCTCCTCCCAGCTCTGCTGCTCCAGATCCTCCCAAGCCGGCAAATAACTCAGCCCACCACTCAGCTTTGTAAAGTAGGCACGAAGAGCAGAGGTGGTGAATGGCTGGGGACCACGTGCATCCCCTCATCCACTCCCCTAGACCCGGACATCCCCACCACCCTGCAAAAGCTCTTTGAAAATTAATTTCTTCCCCGTGGCGACAGCTCCACCCTTTGTGCCGTTATCCTTTCCAATCCAGTGACTTCAGCACTGACTCCAGGCTGGGAGCGGCAGGAGGGAAGGAAAGGAGGCGAAATGTTTGGCGTGACCTTCTCTCCCAGCATACACATGCGTGGGGCAGGAGGGCCAGGCACACTGCCCTATTACTGTCACGGGCACAGCACCGAGGCCAGTAAAGCCCCCAAAGCACATGAATGGTGCAAGACACAACCAGCCCCTTTTTCCCTGTGTCTTCACCTTCATAGGCACAGCTCTGCCACTGTCCGCAGTACTTTTGGTGGACAAGGCACCAGTCCACAAAGTGCTTAAAGCTGCTTTTTTCTCCCTCCTCTCTACCGCTAATTTCAGCTTTGTTCTCTGGAGAGAAGCACTCGGGATATGGGCAGAGAACAGAGCGAGGTTTGAGCTGAATCCCCCGTTAGAGGAAAAGGCCAAGGCAGGAGGAGGAAGCGGGCAGGAAAGCAGAGCCATCCGGAGATCCGGGGCTGGCTCCAAACCACGAAGACGTGAGGATGCAAGAGGAGGCAGCGGGGGGATCCAGCACCGAGCAGGGGTGACGGCTGGTGCAGGGAGCAGGCTGCCTGTTCGGGCTGCCAAGGGCCGCGATAACAGCCTGCAAGTATCTTAAGAATGTAAACACCAAAGAAGCAAAGGAGATAGGGTGGGAGTGCAAGAATGAGTCCTGGCTGGTACAGAGAGGGCAGGGGGCAGAAACGGAGGACAGAAGGCAACGGTGCGAGAGCCCCAGGCCGTGGCTCCCACAGCTGCTCGGGCTACACAGCAACCCTTCACGGGACAGCGGCGGTGGAAGGGATCCCTGGAGGTCACCTGTTCAGGGTGACCTCGCCCCGGGCCGCCTTCCCTCCATCACAAAGGGGTTCCCGGCCGCCCCCAAAGCCCAGTTCTTCCCCAGAAGAGACCCGGCTCGGCCAGGAAAGGCCCCCAAAGCCAAAGGGCGACGCCTAACCCCTCACCGCCCCACCGCACGGGGAAGGCCGAGGGCCCGGCCCGTCGCCTGCACCGCACCCCACCGCCGGCCGGGAGGACGGGCGGCCCCGGCGCCACCCCGGTCCCGCAGCGCCTCAGCGCTCCCCCGGCGGGAGATGCCCCGGGAGCGGGGACGGCCCGGGGGGTGGAAGCAGAGCGCCGCGGGGCGCCGTTCCGGACTCACCGTCATGGCGGGGGCGCGGCGGGGCCGGCTGCGGGCAGCCAGGGCGGCGGGGCGGCTTCAGCGGCCGGGCGGCTCCCGCAGCCCCACCATGCCCGCTCGCTCCGCCGCCCGCACCGCGTTTTTCCGAGGTTTTTTTTTTCTCTTTTTTTTTTTTCCTCCCCCTTCAAACTTTTTTTTTTTTTTTCTTTTTCCTTTCCTCCCCTTCCCACCCCAAACTTCCTGGGAGGGCCCGGCCCGGCCCAATAGCAACGGGTGGCCTCCGGCTCGGCCGCCCCTTTCCCGCAGCCAATGGAGCCGGCGGGGCGGGCGGGCAGCCCCGCGCCCTACCTTAGTGCGTTTCTCGCTCGTGCTCCCGTGTGGAAGCCGGCTTCCCGAGTTCTGCGGTGCCCCGGAGCTCCCACCCAGCTGCGACTGCGGGGAGAGAAAGGGAGAGCTCAGCCCGAGGCTCTGTGTCCATCTCCTCCCGTGTCTCCCAGTGCAGGAGCAGAAACGCTGCTCCTCAGACCTCAGGAAAAGAGGAGTGCTGGTTCCACACCTGGCAGCCAGGTCCCTGCCATTTCCATTTCCACCCGCCCTGACCTACTCCCTTCACTACCAGAAGGACACGGAGGCCCTGGAGACCAGAGAAGGGCAGCAGAGCTGTGAGGGGTCTGATGGGGAGCAGCCAGGGTTGTTCAGCCTGGAGAAGAGGAGCTCAGGGAGAGGCCTTGTCTCTCTTTACAACAACCTGAAGAGAGGTTGTGGTGGGGGGGGGGTTGGCCTGTTCTCCCAGCTAACAGCAATAGGGTGAAAGGGAACGGCCTGTAGTTGCCCCAGGGGAGGTTCAGGTTGGATATGAGGTGGTGCTGCAGTGGCACAGGCTGCCCGGGGAGGTGGTGCAGTCACCGTCCCTGGAGGTGTTCCAGAGCCGTGTGGATGTGGCACTGAGGACGTGGTCAGTGAGCAGTAGTTGCAGGGATTCTATACTCACATGATATACAAGGAATTTCTTGTTCTCCCAGTCGCTTTCCAATGGTTTCTCTGGGTTGTTTGAGTCGTGGCTGTGCTCAGCCCCCTTCCAATCATCCTCCAGTCTCTGTGCTGGGCTTTCAGGCCTCCTCCAGCTGTCATCCGGCCGTGGCCATGCATCCGCATGCCTAGCAGGGCTCCTCCAGTCCCTTTCCAGCTGCTGCATCAAGTCCATGTGGCACGGTGACTTCTCCTGCACCCTCCAGTCTTTCTCTGCCTTCTGAGCCTGGCGGGCATCCCCATGGCCCTTCCAACCCTGCTCTGGTGGCCGCGTTGGGCTCATGGGACGCAAGGGCTTCCCTCGGCCTTTCCGCTCATTGTCTGTGCCCTTCTCAGCATGGGGAGGCTGCAGTTTATCCCGGAGGCTCCTCCAGCTGCACTCCAGCTGCTTCCCAGATGGGTCTCCCCGTTTTCTCTCTGCCCCCCGTGCAAGGCCAGGCTGAGAAGTCTCCTTTTGGCTTTTCCATGTGCTGTCTGTCCGTCCTGTAGGACTCATGGAGCGTGGTGGCCAGGCTCCTCCCAGCTTACTTCCATCCATGCTCTTCCCAAGGCTCGGGGGGTGCAGGGTGTTCCCCCAGCTTTTTCTCTCAGTGGCTTTCCCTGTACTTGCAACCTGCCAGGCAACTTGGCTCCTCTCTCCTCTGTTCCTCCAGTCCTTCTCTGTGTGCTGGGGAGGGCTCTGAGCTCCTCCTGGCCTCCGTTCCAACCTAGGAGCTGGGCTGGGGGAGCGTGGACTGAGGGAGCGTGGGCTGAGGGAGCGTGGGCTGAGGGAGCGTGGGCTGAGGGAGCGTGGGCTGGTGGAACGCGGGCTGGGGGAGCGCGGGCTGGGGGAGCGCGGGCTGGGGGAGCG
>JAPSGF010000044.1:2854355-2870280 GCA_035772895.1 Perdix hodgsoniae
CGCGGGCTGGGGGAGCGCGGGCTGGGGGAGCGCGGGCTGGGGGAGCGCGGGCTGCTGCCTCCCCTCTCCAGCCGCTGAATAGTACTTGTGGGCTCCCGGGGCTTCCTCCAGTCTCTCTCCACCCATGGAGATGGGCACATGGGGCGCAGGGGGATCCCAGTCCTCTCTGTTTGTCGAGCCGGGCTGGGGGAGCGCCGGGGCTCCTTGGAATCTCTGCTGCGTGGCTCAGGATGCCAGGAGAGCCGCTGACCCTGGGGACACACAGGACAGAGAGCAAAGGGAACACAAGTGATAACAAGGTACAGGTAAGGTGGCATGAGAGCTGGGAGACAAGTTGGTTTGGTTATGAAAAGTGTTGCAGAAGCTGCACCCCTATGCATAGAACCAGCTTCTATCCAGGAGAAGCCTCTTGGACCCAGGAATAGGGGAAAACATGTCAGGAGAAAGCAGCCAGGACTCACCTCCCTGGGCAGGCTGGGGCTGGACTGTCTCCGAATGACTCTGCCTTTGCTGGGTGGCACTGGGGTCTTGCCATCTAGCCGCTCCACGCGGCCCTCCTCCAGTGCCTGGAATGCCTCCAATGTCTCAGATTTCCTGCAGGCACACACAGCCTGTCTGACTGCTGACTGAGCCCCACTCCAGGCCTACATCTCTGCTGCCCCAGATGTTGGGGTCTTCACCCTATTGCTGTAACCACCCCAGCTCCCTCATCCACATCTTCTTCATGCCATTTCTTTGGGTCCTCTGCACTTTGCTCCTTCCTGTCTCATCCACTGCTCGGTCCCTGTTACACCTTTGTATGTCTCGTGCCACCACTGGGCTGCCAATTTTGGAGCCACTTGTGCTTCTCCAGCTGAAAACTCACCTGGGACTGGGGACTCTCGGCATCCCTAATCCTACTAGGATTTGAGAGCTGCTTTCCCGTTTCCCATCTCTACAGCATGTCCTGCAGCTCCCAGGACATGGCTGGGAGCTTCAAAGCTGAGCTGTAACCCCCCAGCCCTGCTCTCTCCAAGCCATGAAGTGACCTGTGGGAACAACCTACTGCAGAGCTCTCTACTACTCCTCACCTGCGCTCACAACCAAATATCCTCTCCACCTCCACTCGGCCAGGGCTGAGTGTGCGGGAGCCACTGCGGTCAGCAGCATCCCCACGGCCAAGGCGTTTGGGTTTGGGCAGGTCTGCCAGCACCGTGTACTCCTGCCTCTCCAGCACACGCTTCCCCTCTGTGCCCCCAGCACTGGGATGACCACGGGGCTCCCCAGCCCTGGGCGAGGATGCCAAATGCCTGCTGCTGCCTGGACCAGGAGAGGAGCTGCGTCCGGGACGTGGTACAGAGGAAGCCCAGGAAGGGTCAGGTTTTCGAGGTTCCAAGGAGAAATAGCCACTTTCTATGCGATGCTTCGCCCAGCCCTCCTTGGGCTTCTGGCTGGAAGGAGCACACTCTGGGATGGAGAGAAGATTGTTGAATGAGTGGTGAGCAATGCTGTTCTGCCCACAGCAAAGCAGGGCTTCAGGGTTAGGAACAGGGGGTCAGAGGGAAAACCCAGACTGCACGTTGGGGTGGGAGCACAGCAAAGCATGTAGGCAGAGAGCAGCCCCATGTTTTATGGTCAGCACACCAAGAGGATCCCGGAGGAGAGCAAACCACTTGTACCTGCTTTTGGCACACAGACTTCTTTCCTAAAGCTTGGAGCCTCTGTCCTCACCCAGGATCCAGAAGGAAGGGGCTGACCCCACCTGGCTCTGTCCACATGCAGCTGTGCATTATCCTTGTGGCCCCTGTAGCTCATTGTGTCCTGCTTGCCTGATCCCAAAGTGGTGTCCAGTAGCCTGGTCATCTCCCAGCCCTGAGAGACAAATAAGGCAGGGCTTTGCAACGGGACTGCAAGTTACTGGGCTGGAAGGGGGCAAAGAGAATGTGTGAGGAGTGAAGGGTCCCAGCTGGCCTCCCCAGCATTTTGGGAGCTTCTGAGTATGCCCAGCAGAAGTGGCTCTGAGGGGACGAGGGGGCTGGAACCACCCAAACCAAGAGAAGTGCCCATCTCACCCTGCCTTCAGTGTGGCTGTGGGGCTCGGTGCTGGTTTCTCCATGCTGACCCACAGTGCTGAGGCTAAGTGGGGGCTGTGTCCTGCTCTGGTGCCAGCTGTGGAGCAAGGAGAGGACAGGCAGCGGTCAGCATGGCTGCGGAGCCTGCGGACAGGGAGCAGTCACGAGGAACACAGGCAGAGAAAATGCTCAGCCCTTTTTCCCAGGCAGAGTTGGAAAAGACCCCTAAGGTCACCCAGTCCAACCATCAGCCCATCACCACCCCGTCTACTAAACATATCCCTCAGTGCATCGGTGATATCACACCCGATTTTCCCCATCTTCCCCTTCCATCAGTCTCTGCCACTCACCGCTCCACGCCGTCTGCCCGACCCACGCAGACGTACACCTCACACTGCGGTGCTACGATGCGGACGGCATCCCAGGGCCCACCTGGGTCTGCGTTGGTGCCGTGCCCCGCCACCTCTGCGTCATGCTCCTGCGAGGAAGGGGGGGATGCAGCCGTGCCATCACCGTGCCGGATATGAAAGCACATGAGGATGAGGACTGGGGGAATCTCTGCTTGCAACCGCCCTCCAGCATCTCCCCCGGGCCCATTACCTGCAGGGTTTAGGAGCAGTGGTAGGGGGCTTGCCTGCCCTCCCTCTGGCATCTGGATACGCTCAGAGATGGCTCTAAGCAGATCGCAAAGGGCTGCAGTAATCTTAGAGGGCCCGGGGGCCCGGGGGAGAGGGCAAGGAGGAAGGCGGGAGGCTCATTACTATTTCATGATCCCCGGCCTGGTGCTCCAAGAGGACAGCGAATGACACGAAACCCTCTGTGAACATGAAACCGGCTGATGCCTGGAGGGATGCAGCGCTCTGCAGCCGAGTGGCTCACGCTGGAGGATGGGGTCAGACTGAGCCCTGCATCACATGAGATGTATCCCTTTCCACCTTTCCTTCCAGGAACAGCTCACTGCAGCTCCAGGGAGATCTGCCAGGACCATGTTTTAGGTAAGAATCATAGAATGGTTTGAGTTGGAAGGGACCAACAGGCCTCAAACAGAGATGAAATCCAGGGTGGGTTCTTTGACATTCCCCCTTCCTTCACCATTGCTATTTACTTGCACGTATCTGTATTGCTTCATCCCTCCTTCCCTTTCCAGGATCTACGGAGCCTCCCCTAACTGTGACCAGATCCTCCTTGCCAATGTGACTCCAGCTCTGCTCCAAGCACAGTTAAATGATGGACATCGCAAGCCTTTGTGCTAGGGATTTCCATCTCTCCAAAGTCCCAGGGCTGAACAAAGCAGCTCTTGATGCAACATTCATGGCCTGCAGGTAGGATGGAGGAACTCACCTGGGCAGCATGTGGGTGAACCCTTGAGGCACGGAAGCAGTGTTGGCACAGGCCTCTTGCAAATATGTTGGCTTCAAAGTTGGCACAGGGCACATCATTCACCGAACCTGGCATCCTCCATAGGGATGGAGGTACTCTGGCTGCTGGGCTACAGGGAGCAGCCAGAAGAAAGGAACGGCAGCAGAAAGCTGAGCTTTCAGCTCCACATCTTCAGGCTCCTATGGAAGCACAGATGTTATTCTCAGACAGAAGCTTGCTGCACTACACTGGCCATGCTAAAATCAGAGGGCATCCAGTTGCAAGGCCATCAGTATGACCCACAGAATAAAAGGGTATGTTCCAGCAGGAACCTTTTTCTAGAAAGGGACACTGCTCTGCACTCTTCAACAGGTTCTGATGCAGGCAGCTTGGGGAGGGCACGATTTCTTGACTCACTCACAGACTTGAACCCAAGCAGTCACTAGCAAGCAATGCAGAGAGAAAGAGCCCAACATCCAGCCGTGCCCACTGCTTGCCACACGTGGTAGGAACCCAGAGCATCCCACTGCCTGATGGGCAAACCGTTGCTCCCCACATCCCACAGGGCTCTTGGGGCCCACTGAGCTCCCCGTGACCTCTAGCAGCCATGCAGCCGTAGCTACCCTTCCCAGTGTATCCCAGTACCCCCAGTACCTCCACTTCCCCACGTCTCCCAGCACCGCTCTCCCCGCCGAGCTCCCCTTTGAATGGATCTCCCCGTGGGAATTGCGGGCAGCCAAGCCCCGCCCACTGTCCTCTCATTGGCCTCGACCGGGCACAGATTTGAATATTGCCCTCTGACTGGCTGCGTGCCGGCCCGCCGGCGGGCACGTGTGCGGGCAGCCACGTGTTGGTGGCAGCGGTGGGGCGATCGACCCGAGCTGGGGGCTGCCGCTTTTTCCCCTCGTCCCCATCTCCTGCCGGTGAGCAGGCCTGGGGCTCCTGCCCCAAGAGGTGGTTAACATCGGCAGGATGGATCTGCAAGCGCTAGGACTCCCTGCTAATCAGCTCCCTTGGCTCTCAAAAGCTCTTGTTCCGCACCCCGGGAGGTTTATCCCCGGTTCCTTTCTTGCTGCAGCAATAAGACTGCGCGGCATGCAGCCTTGGGCTCGGTACGCTCCACAGGAGCAACACAGCACACCTCACACATACGGCAGCTTCATCTTTGCACTGAGCTCCAGTTTCTCCACGACTGTTTGACCTCCCTGCCTCGTTTTGATCCTCTGTAATCCCAATCGGATTTTTGTGCATGCATGGGTGCAGAATCACAGTCTAGACAGCAAAAGTCATCATGCATGGACACGCCATGTTGGAGCTTCCCGTCCTTTTCGTTCAAGCTCTTGGGCAACAGCACCACTACCACCCAGGTCCCCTACCTCTGGAGACAAGGCTGTAGTTGAATGTGGCACATTTTGGTGACCCTGGGGCACACTGTGGTTGGTCACAGTGATGACTTTTCAGTGCAGCAGCCACACTAGCACAGTAATTTTTGCAGGTAGGACATATTCAGAAGCAGCTTCCTCATCAACAGCTGGAATTCGTTTGTGAGCAGCCAGAGGGAAAAAGCACCAGTAACCCTGAAAGCTGTCTTGAAAAGGAAGGGAAGCAGCAAATGACACAATGACTTTTGCACAGAGAGACTTTAAACCACATGCTGGATGTCCCTGGCAACTGCTTCACACACAAACTCGTGTGTGAGCTGGTATCCTTCACCCAGCATATCCTAGAGTAGCTCAATTCCAGCCCTGCACATAACAAAGCGGGCAAGGGATGAGTCAGTAATTCACATTACAAAATCAAGCTTGAATCAATCAGATGGAGAAATCAATAGCACAGCAAACAATACTTGTGGTTAACTCCATATAGGATTTAATGGTTCTGCTTTTCCACACTTTTTTTTTTCCCCTTCTTTTTTTTTTTTTTTTTTCCCCTGAGCATGGAAGGCTTTTCAGGATTTCAGCTGTGGCTTGAGAAAGGCTCAGAAGTTATTAGAGCCAGTCATTCTTCTAAATCACCTGGCAGCAAAATAACAAATACCTCGGTGTTGCTGAGGCCACTCTTAACATCCCATCAGGCTTATAATGAGGTATTTCAACACTGTTCCACTGTCATTCCAGGCTTCCGCAAACCCAACCCGAAGTTCACACTCCACGTTTCAGCAGGTTTTGCACCATGACAAACACATGGACTGCAAACAGCTGCCATTCCAGCTTCAGGGCAAACTCCTTGAGAGGCAAAGTGCAAGCCTCATTGTGCCTCTGGTCACCCTGAGTCACCATGAGGCACTAAGGAAAGGGGAAAAGCTGCTGTACAACCCTGACAGCTAGGATCCAAGCATGCCATCAGACTGTCAGCCTTGCCCACAAGTTGTGTTTCTGCATCTCTGAAACACCTAACATGCGAAGGTGTGACAGGAACAGGTTAGTAAGCTGCTGCCTCCACAAGGCCTCCAATACCAGTTACTCTTTTCCCCTCCCATTTCTAGCACAGGCAATTTGCTTACTCACCCACCACCATGTTCCCAATTTTCTGGTGTGGGTTTTGGCCACAAAGGCTTTTTTCCCACTTTGTCATTTCTGTGTGCCATGCCAGCACATACATAATAAGGGAAGATGCCCTATCCAGGTGCTGGTCAGAACCTGGCAGAGGCAGGATGGACAGTGCATCCTACAGACACTCCATGACAGAAGTCAGCGTGCTGCTCAGGCTCTTCTCTCCTCTGAAGACAGACTTTGTTTAACCAAAGCATTCCTTACCCCAGCCATGCAGACGCATGGCGACTTCTTTTTCCCTTCTCTTGAAGACATCCATGCTAAAACACACGTACCAAGGTTTCCAAGCAGAAGGCAGCCACTCTGAGGTAATGCACAGCCTCTGCCACTCCCATCCCAGAGACGGCCACACACATGCAGCAAGGGCATTAAGGGATTTCATACTCCTCTGAGCTATCGGAATTAACATCGGCGCATTCAGCAGACAATGGAATGAGCCATTCCTGCTCTGGCGGGTTCCGTATTACCACAAAAACAGCTCCTAGCTATTCCCTTTCCTGAGCACCAGTAGATTTTAAAGATTTTTTTTTTTCAGCAATAGGAATCATTAACCTTCTTTCCAGCTGATACTGGTATTAACATAGTTGCTGTTATGCTTCAGTTAAGTCCCGCGTATTTTTCTTAGCAAAATGACTTCATGGAATAAACTTACTACATTTCATCTGGGATAGATACCAAAAATCACAGAATGGCCCAGGTTGGAAGGGACCTCAAGGATCATGAATCTCCAACCCCCCTGCCCAAAAAAGAAAAAGTATTCCTGCATTCAGCTGTGGCATAGAAGAAGAAACATGAGACAAGATGACACCGTATCTTCCTGGAAAAAGAATTTACTGCACTGCAGAAATAGCAATGCATTGGTTCACAAATGAAAGCAGAGCTCTTCCCAGTCTCAGACCCCTGATAGTGTGTCCATTGCATTCAGCTTTAGGTTCTCTCCTTTGATAAAGCCAGTTAAGGGTTATGCCATACAGAGAATCTGACCCCCAACAGAAGATTTCAGAGATCCTGCAGCACCTAGGTACTTAATTGGAGACCAGTGCAAAATAAATGCAGTGTCTCGTGCCTGTGGCCAACACACAGCAGCTGAGTAAGGCTGAACTGAGCTCAGAGAGAGAAGTAAACAAGGCCCTTGATCATTATGAAGGGGTCACAAAGAACAGCAGCCCAGCTGCTGACAACAGTCCCAGCTGCAGCTCTGAGCACCTGGCTCTCCATTAATCTTGGTCACGGCCCATTTTGCCCGTCAGTCTCCGTCGCTGAGTCTTAGTGGTTCGCCTCATGCTGGGTTTCTGGATTTTCTTAAATGGACCTTGCCCACGTTGGGGTCGCTTTCCTTTCTTCTTTTTCCGGCTGTGCATGTGCAGAGTAGCAGTAAGAGAAGAGATCCTGGGGAGGATAGGAAGAGATAAATGTTTGGGCACCAAAGTGCACTGCAGAAAGTTGATACTAGAACAGCAGCAGGACAGCCCTGTGTGGCCCAACAGGAATGGACACAAGTAACTGCATATCCCAGGAGAACTCCACTGTGATGGGCACCATCCCGACAGGAGAAGGACTAGACAAACAGTTCAGGGCAAAGCCCAACCTACACCACACCCACCTCACTGCGCTGTTACCAGAGATCAATGTGATAGAAACAGACCAACCGAGGCGGGCTTCCAGACTGCCAGTGCCCTCTGCTGGCTCCTGTCCACAAGCACCCAGGCAGCACAGCATCCCCTCCCTGAAATTATACCACTGATCTCACTCTGCCCAGCAGCAAGTAGTTGAAATTATACGTACTTTTCAGATAGGAAAGGGTTTCTGGACTTCTTGGGCATTGTTCTTGCAGGCTTGTTCACCACCTCTCCCCCCTTCTCTTCTTCTGAACCATCACTTTTTCCCTTAAAAGAAGAAACAAACACATCTTTATGAACACATTAAAATAAGCAGTCTCATAATTCCAGTGTTTTTGCTACCTTCTTAGTTTCATTCCTATTTGCAAAACACAGTAACAGATCAACACTTTAAATTTTACACAAGCCTCACTCAAGTCTCAAGGTTTTGCTATTGCAGCCCTTCAGAAAAGCAGCAAGAAGTCCCACGTTAATCAATTCCAAGGTCAACTTCAGCACAATCCTACTGGCCACATCTATGAATTGGAAGTTTCAGCTTTCCCCTTCAATTACTATTAAAGTCTACTTAACCTGATTTTCAGATTACAAGATGTCCTTAAAAGTGTAAAAGGTTAACAGATCAATACAGGACTTTTCCAAGGTGTTCAAATCTACTCACAACTCACTAAGATCAGAAGGATTGCATGAGTCAGTACCAGAGAGCCTTTATGAAACAAACACCTTCCACTAAGATGAGGTTAATTAGAAAACAATTCCAGGGCGGCTTAGAAGCAAACTGTTCAAGAATGACATTTCTTCCTCTGTAGTGGCACAGTGTAAGTTGTAGAGAAATGTGAAAATTCTGTTTCTCCCTTCATCCTTGCTCCTAGCCAGCTGCAAGCCTTTTGGCATATTCATGGAGTGCCAATCTAACTAACTAGCCCCAAGAACATTTATAGTTGATGCAATCAGACAGTCAGCAAGAGGCAGTACCTCAGAGGTGGTCAGTCCCAGCTGGCGTGCACCTGAGAGGTCCAGGTCACTGATGGTTGTGACTGTTACAATATGGTTTGGGTGGTCAATGTTCACTGACTCTGTCCGCGAGGTCACCAAGTGCTCCAGTTCATCAAACTCATCTGGAAAGACAAAAATATCAGCTTTTCACAAAGTACGCTCACAACGGCACCACACAACACTAGATGCCTGGGGCAGAGTGGCTGGAAAACTGCATGGAGGAAAAGGATCTGGAAGTGTTGGTTAATGCCCAGCTGAATATGAGCCAGCAGCGTGCTCAGCTGGCCAAGACCAATGGCATCTTGGCTTGTATCAGAAATAGCACAGTCAACAGAGCAGGGAGGTGACCATCTGCCTGTATTCAGTTCTGGTGAGGCCACACCTCAAGTGCTGTGTTCAGTTTTATGCCTTTCACTACTAGAAACACATTGATGCTCTGGAGTGTGCCTAGAGAACGACAATGGTGCTGTGAGGAGTCTGGAGCACAAGCGTGATGGGGACTGGCTGAGGGAACTGAGGTTGTTCAGTCTGGAGAAGAGGAGCTCAAAGGTACCTTACTGCTTACTACAACGATCTGAAAGAAGGCTGTGGCAAAGCGGGGGTTGGCCTCTTCTCCAGATAAAAGCAATAGGCAATTATAGGCAGTGGCTTCAATTTGCACCACAGGAGGTTCAGGTTGGAAGGTTGGATATTATGGGAAATTTCTTAGCCAACAGAGTGGTGATGCATTGGAACAGGCTGCTCAGAGAGGTGGGGGTGTCACTGTCACAGCAGGTATATAAGGAAAGGGCAGATGTATTACTTAGGAACATGGTTTAGTAGGCTCTATTGGTGGTAGGTGGACAGTTGGACTAGATGATCTTACAGATCTCTTCCAACCTTAATGATTCTATGCTTCCTGCACCATCATGCTGGGGGCAGGAGGTCCAGTCTTTGCATGCAGGGTTAAGGCATGAAGGGCAAGCTACCTCTCCCAGGCAAGATCTCAATGCCTTGGAGATACCCTCCTGCATCCTGCATGCTCCTTCCTGTCCAACCTGCCCAGTTTCCTTTCCCACTAGGGACAGGGGGCCCCCATTCAGCCCATCACACAAGCTGTTGCCCAGCTTCTCATGGGAACATGAGAAGAGTGAGGCAACATCCCTTTGGGGTAGGACCACTATTACAGCTATATCTACCCAGCCACAGGGGCTGTTCAGCTTGGTGCCTCTCACAGGCAGTTAACTCCTCTGATACCCATTCTGCTGCAAAGGAGTCCAAACCCTACAGGCACAGAGAACGTACATACCAAGAGCTTCCTCCCGTTCACGCAGCATCTTCAGGTACTCCTTGTGCCTCTGGAAGAGACAAACAGGTCACTACAGCACCCTTGCTGTTCCAAGTGTCCATTCCACCACAATCCCTCCATCCACGAGGGTCCACTCCCCCCCTAAGGGAGGGAAGTGCAAGGGCCCCAGGAAATAATTGCTATGTGCCTGCCCCACAACCCTGACGTGGCAAAGGGTCCCCTGTCATCAGGAGGAGCTATACCTCCTCCTTCATCTTCTTCTGCTCCTCCTTCAGCTTCCTCTTGATCTCCTCCAGGGCCACCTTCCTCCGCTCCACCTTCCGTTTATGGAAGCCGGTCAGGTACTCCCTAAACACCGGGCACAGAGCAAAACCTCAGCTTCCAGGGACCCCATTCCCCACTCACTTTACCACCCGGTAACCCTTGTAACCTCACCTCCGCCTCTCCTCATCAAAAGTCACCACCAGCCGTGATGCCGCGCTCCCAGACCCCTTCTTCTTCTTCCGACCCATGGCTAACCCACGCTGCCCCCACCCCACTTCCTGTCAGTCCCCACTTCCGGTCCGAGGAGTCCCCGCCTCTTCCGCCCTCTCCATTTCCGGCACCGCGCAGCTCTGCCCTGTAGGAGGTGTGGCGCTGTGAGGGCCGGCCCCCGGCCGCCATTTTGTGCCTAGGCTCGTCTCTAATAAAAACATTATTTCTAAGCAGTGCGTCGTGGGGCGGAGGTGTCTGTGTTGTGCTACGTAGCCTGGGGAGCTGTGTGTGAGGATAGATCTCGGCCCTGAGGCCGCCCCCAAGATGCGGGAGCAGTTGCGGTGGGGAGTGGTCTCGCTGCTGGCTGACTGGATTGGCTTTAGCTGAACTCTTGAACCTCTCGTGACCTCCCGTCCTCGCTTTAATGAGTGTAACTCTCGCTTGGCAGCCAGCTGACTTTAAGTGGAAGCTCCACAAGTGTTGTGAAGCATTGGCAGAGTTAGTCCGCAGAGTGTGGCAAGTGCCACTGCCTCATCCCAGGCCACCTTGCCTTTATCAGCTCTCTGGCTACTGGGGTTCTTTTCCTGGCCAGTCCCCTTCCCCAGCAGAAATGCGGAAAAACCAGTTCTGTGGTTAATTACTGCACTTCCCTCCACGCCCATGGGTTCGGCTGCCTCCTCCTCCTCTTTTCTCCCAGCCTGGGTGCACTTCGGCCTCTTTGCCCCAGCCTGTTCACTGCCGGCTCAGGTGCACCACTAGGCCTGCATATTCATTCCATTAATCTAAAGGCTTCTCCTGCCTTCCCATCTCCTTCCTGCAAGGCCTGCTGGTGGCTCCTTCGCCCTCAGGGTGCACCGCAGGTGCAGAAGACACAGGCACCTGTCCTGCCCAAGGGGGTGACAAGTTGACACCATGGCTGGAGGTGATAAGAGCATGAAGGCCCTGAGGGAGGTGTGGAGAAGAGCAGAAAACTCATTGTGTGCAGACTGCGGGAAGCCGGGTGAGTCCCTGAGGGCTGGATCTTCTGAGGATGGGTCAGAAGAAAGGACTGGGTTTGGTCTCTAGTATCCATTGTGGCCAGCTCAGTGCCTTGAGGCGTGTAAGAATGGGAAGGAGCGATGCTAGGGGATGCTTGTTGGAACCTGTGCAAAGCCCAGCAGTGTTGTGTGAGTTGATTCCATCTGTCCAGGCTGCAGGGGGCCCCAGAAGTGGGGGAGTAAGGGAAGACAAAGGAAATGCTGCCACAGTGCTGGTGGAAAGAAGGACAGGGATGCGGCAGCGCCAAAGCTGTAGCTCTGTGGATTGCAGTAGTGTTGAATCTCAGACACAAATCAAAGTCATGCCCAGTCAGGACCTGAGAGGAAAGTTCCCAGTGGAAACCTAACTGCTCCAGAAAAAAGGCATGATTCAGGAGGGTATTGTCTTGTCTCTGACTCAGCTCTGAACTGACAACTTGCCATGGACAACCTGGAAGGTTTCTTGTACTGAAGAGCTTATCCTCTCCAAAGGGTACCGGTTTGAAGTCTACCAGTACTGCTAAAGATGACCGTTGCATTTCTTCCAAAAGGAACATATGGGTTGTACCATCCAAGACAAATTAATTTGTCTAATTAGTACCACTTCTTAAATTTTCCCCTGAGAATTCTGATTTTACAGTTGCTTTTCACTTCCTGAGCTAAATATATTGTGGGTTTGCTCTGTTGCACGAAACAGCTCCTGGAGTCTCAGATGATTCTTTACCCAAAGGGAGTTTGCAGAGCACTTTGGAGTTTTCCAGGGTTCAAGTTAGTAGTGATTCAGATTAAGCAGTTGAAGCAGGAGGAATGCAGCAGTATTATGCTTTTTCCAGACTGCCTTCTGTACGCTTGGTTAATTAGTCAGCTCAGCTGAAACCATGGTTACCAAGACCTCCCTTGCTCAGTAATGCGTTCTCATTTGAGGCATATTTCCCCAAGGAACTTACCACTTCTAGTCATACCTTCGCCCCTTTTTTATGCCCTCAGATCCTGACTGGGCATCCTCTACCTTGGGTGTCTTTATATGCCTTAGCTGCTCAGGAATTCACCGGAACATCCCTAGCATCAGCAAAGTCAAATCCCTGAAAATGGACCACTGGGATGATGCTCAAGTGCAGGTGAGAACTTTGTCCCACTGGTATGTTGGGGTTGGGTCTAGGCTGTACACCAACTCTTCTTTTGGCCTTTGGCCTCACAGAGTTGGAGATCAGTGTAACTTTGTTACATGTACACAACTGGGGATAATTCCTCTTAAATTGCTGGGAGAGGAAGGATGTCCTTGCCTTGAATGCCTCTTTGTGTCCTATTACTTTATGGCTGGCACAGATCTCTTGCATCATATCTTGCCAACGTTCAGGGTCTTTATTGCTCATGGTTACCGATTTCTCACTTGCCAGCTCTATCTAGACACAACATAAGTCTACACCAAAGAGAAGGCACTAACTCTCTTTCTAACTGCAGTTTCTGGCCAAGCATGGGAATGCTGTGACTAAGGCCATGTATGAAGCTCATATCCCTATTTACTATTACCAGCCAACCTACAATGACTGCCAGTAAGTTGCTGCATACAAATGAAAAGGGGGAGGGCAGTTCTGGATTGCTGTAGTTTGTTTCTAAGCTACCTGTCACCTCCTTGCAGGGTGCTGAGAGAACAGTGGATACGGGCCAAATACGAACGGAAAGAGTTCACTGAGCTTGGAAAACAGCTGCTGTATACAGATGGTAAGAGCAGGGCATAACTTCAGAATTGCTGCCTGTTGCCTTTCCTGGAACCTTTTGAGCACCGTGAGGAGAAAGCTCATCAGTGCTGCAAATCCCACAAGTACTCCCGAGTATCTACTTGATAGGTACAGAGCATGGGCTTGGAGGTGTTTAAATTGCAGGAAGTGTAGTTTGGCACTGCTGTAAGTTGTTTCCAAGCATGGTATTACTAGCTGGTGTTGCTCAAAACCATTTGCTTTGCTGGTGGATTCCTCTTGGGGGAATGTTCTTCAAACTGACCTTTCTGCTCCTAGGGGTGAAGGAAGGCATCCTCTGGAAGCGAGGTCGAGACAGTGGGCAGTTCCAACCCCGCAAGTTCCTGTTGTCAGAGAGAGAGGGATGTCTGAAGTATTTCACCAAGCAGGATGTGAGTACGGTGGTCAACTCAGGGCTGTGGGTTATGGAAGCTCCTCTATCTCTGTGAGATTTCCTTACTCGTCCAGGCCAGAGATGGTAACACATCATAGAAGAGGGATTCCCTTCCAACTACTGGCATTTCCTCTGCATCTTCCCTTCATGCTTCTCCACATCCTTACCTCTTCAACAGTTTCTTTGCTCATGGCAGGGAAGCAATGGCACTTCCATGAGACTCCTCTTTTCTTGTGTCACTGGTGAATCTCAGAGTGCAGGACTGAGATACTGTCCTGCAATCTCACTGCTGATTGAAAGGTTGATCTTTCACTTCATCCTAGTCCATTTGCCTGGCTGTACAACCATGTGCTGTCCTTGGAATCAACCTCACCTTATGTGAACTAAATTGCCCCAAACCCTTTATTTTAAATAGGGCTTTTCTGCTAGTTTGTCTCCCTGAAATAAATGGGACAAATGCTAGTATACTGCCACAAGGGAGGGAGTGGCTTAGGGTAGGGAGGGCTAGGTGTAAAGTCTTTCCTTTTGGGGACAGTTAGCCTTTAGACCAGGTCAGCTGTAAAGTCAGACTTTCAGCACTTTCAGCATCTCACTGGTTGTCCCAGAGTAGGCACAGCTCAAATTTAGATTGGAGGGGCTGAGCCATTATTTGGGCATACCACATAGCAAAGAGAATGTGTACAACAACTGTTTTGATGGAAAGGGGCAGTTAGTGCATTTTTTAAGACCTTCTAACCCTGCTTTATCTTACTAAGTCAGTCACTTAGATCACTTTCCCACTAGAACTGCTCATGCATGACTAATGCCATTCTGTTCTCAGGCCAAAGAACCCAAAATCAATGTCAAAGTAGATGTCATCAATGCTACATTTCAACCAGAGAAGATTGGGAACCCTAATGGCTTGCAGATCACATATCTCAAAGACAACAAGACTCGGAATATATTTGTCTACCATAAAAGTGGAAAGGTACATTGTTTAGCATCATACTGCAAAGACATTGAGCTCATTGGAAAATTAACTGATACTGAGTAATCTGAGGAATTAGTTGGAATAGAAGGTGTGTGCATGTGTGGGAATTGCTGTAGGTAAACAGACTGAGAATTCTGATTCTCTGTGCGTCTGTGAGAGTTTTGCTGCAGGGAGCAGAGCAAGAGCACTGACTGAGTGGGTTTCTGTGGGAGGAGCTGCTGCAGAAGGTGTGCAGATGTAAAGCCTGTGCTGCCTGTATGTGTGTGTGCATGAGGGTGAGGCCTGGAGAAGAGAAAGCTGGCTGTTTTTGCAGCTGACATAATGTTGGGTGCAGCTGGAAGAATTTAAGTGTCTCACTGTGGTTGTCCCTAAGCTTTCTGTTCTCTCCTGTTTTATTTTCAGGAGGTGGTGGACTGGTTCAATGCCATTCGGTCTGTACAGTTCCATTATCTGAAGGTAGCATTTCCCATAGCCAGCGATAATGAGGTAAGGCAGCACTAGAGTGCAGTGCTGAGTCTTTTGCTGATGTTCAGTTCCTCTGATAAAGGAGCCCATTAGTTGTTATTCGATCCCCAGGCACAGAAGTGGAAATTGCAGTGTTTAGATAGAGAAATGAGAAAGTGTGCTCACAGGAGCCTGGGATGGCAGAGAACAGCTCATTTCTCCTATTTCTGGGCACACTGGAGACCAAAGTGACTTCTGGCTAAGGCAGTTCTACAAACATGAATTTAAAAGGGAGCTGAATTTGGGCAAACAGAAGGAAGGCCATGGGATTGAAAGTGAACAGCAAAGGAAAATGGCTAAGTGAATGTTACTCTTACCTTTTTGTCAGATTAAAAGCCGGCTGACAAGAAACTTCTTGAAGGAAGGATACATGGAGAAGACAGGTCCCAAGGTGAGCTGCTTGTGGGTGAAGAAATCTAACAGGGACCTGCCAGAGAACCATTGGTTTTCCCTACTCCATTGTTTTTCTCCCAGTTTCCCCGTTCCCCCCCCCCCCCCCCCCCCCCCCCCATTCTTTTGACACTACAGTGGGACTGAAAAATTGCTTTCTGTTCCTCTCAGCTTTGAGGGAGAAAGAAGGCTGCTGTTAAGGCAGGGGCTTGTGATGAATGAAGGCAGCAGTTGTGATGAATTTTCGGCATCCATTCGCACTGCTCACGGCAGAGGGCACTGTCACCTTACATATGTCACCTCTTCCCTTTACAGCAGAGGGAGGCTTTTAAGAAGCGTTGGTTCACACTGGATCACCGCAGACTCATGTACTTCAAGGACCCTTTGGTGAGGGCAAGATTTGACTTCTGACATCTGTAGGCAACAGTGCTGAGGGCAGGGTCAGAGTACAAACAGAGTCTTGCTACTTTGCTTTGCTCTGTTGTAAGGGAGGCTTGTGGGTTTCCCAGTGGCTCTGAATGGACTCTAGGTCTTCTCCTTTCCATCCCACTTTGTTCATCCTTCACTTTATTTGTTCGC
>JAPSGF010000044.1:2870290-2880715 GCA_035772895.1 Perdix hodgsoniae
GATGCATTTGCTAAAGGTGAGGTATTTGTGGGCAGCAGAGAGAATGGCTATAGCGTCCAGAAGGGATTGCCTTCAGGGACACAAGGCAACTTCTCTTGGCCCTATGGCATCACCATTGTCACGCCTGACCGAGAATACCTCTTCACCTGCGAGACAGAGGCTGACCAGCTGGACTGGATCACAGCTTTCACAAGCGTCATCAACCAGGCCATGACACCACAGGAATATGCTAGTAAGTGCTTGGATGATGTTTCCTTCTCTTGCTGCTCTGCCACAGAGTATTGCCCTAAAGCACTGCCTTTTTTCTTCTCTACAGTTGAAGCCTACTTCAAGTTTAAATCATAGAAATCTGGGCAGGAACCCTGCTGTAACTCAACTCTACCTGGTCCTACTGGGTGGGCTGTCAGAAGAGGAGAGAAGATTGATGCCAGAGAAACACGGTGCTCTTGCAGCCTACTCTTTGAAGCACTTTTTTCTTTTTCTTTCCAAGAACAATCTTCTTTTTAAGCTGCTTCAAGTCCAAGACTTTGTGAGACTGAATCCTCAGTGCAAACTCTCAGTGGTAAACTGCTGTGATCTGACTGGATGTTGACAGGCCTTGCCTGTTGATAGGGCCTCAAAAACTTAGCACTTGCTGTGATGGACATGGGACCTAGCATCACATTTTCAGGAAACTGTGGGCGGCCTTATGCAAGAATGCACAAGGTTTAACCTTGTACAAGAAAACAGCTGCTTTACTGGAGATAATGCTCAGTCGGCTGTAGAGGTTGCTGGACTAGAAGAGACTTTCATTATAAGAAGTGGCTTCTCTGCTGGTGACAGAGATGTGAAACATCTGGTTATTTAATCAGCTAGAGCTACAGTTGAAAAAGGTCATATAAAAGATTTAATCTAACAGTCACGTGTGAGATGTATTTCTTCCCATCTGTATGGACTTGAGAACTTCATACCATGTTTGTATGGAGATCATCTTCTGATTGCTCCTGAGCTCAGAAACAACACTTATGTATGTATATGTAAATGGACAGTGTGTGTGCCCATAAGAAAAAAGTGGTAGGAGATGAAATACTGCCCTAGAGAAGATACTGTGAGGGACATTCACGTTATTGAAGTTCAGCTGTCAGATTTGAGTCTCTGTAGTTAAACCAATAGAGAGAGGCTGGCTCCCACAGAGAGCTGTCAATAGCATGTCTTCTACAGACTTCAGACACACCGTTGAATCTAATACAGCCTAGGGGTTGATTTCTGAAGTTAGGAATACACGAGTATCTACCACCCTATTCTCTGGATGTCAATGTCCTGGCACTTGCTTTCTGACCTGTACATTACCTATGTATATGTAATATACATATACATTTATGCAGTAGTGTATAAGGAAAGTCTTATGTCTGCTCTCTAAGACAAACGAGGCTCGGATGTGGGAAAAGGAGAGCAGGGCAGTGCTTGGCACAGAGCCTTGCAGAACAGATGTCATACTGTGATACTCCAGTAGAAGGCAGTGCTGCCCAACACACTTTTGCTTCCTGCTCTTGCGAGGCAGGCGAAGGAAATCTGGGAGGAGGAGGAGGAGGAGGAGGGTGGCCTTTGGATAGAGGAAGGAAGCAGTGGAACTGAAATAAATAGCCCCTTGATCTTTAGGAGATTGATGGTTACTAATGACAAGGGTGGGAGAGTGCCTGGCTATAAGAATGGGAGATCTTTGGTGGTCTGTGGGCGTCTTTGATTGCAAGACTAAGGACTAAATGCATTGACTACACTGCAGGAGGTCTTTGGCCATGAGTGCAGGGCAGTCCCTCTTACCCTAGCTTAGCTAAGGGTCAGGGGGCAGCATCAGTTTTTTCGGTTTTTAGGGCTGATTCTTGTTTCTCTCTTAAAGTCTCAATTGTTTTTCCCTCCTGCCAGACTCAAGTCTTATCTTTTATTAAATCTTCCTTCAAAGGAGGAAAACTGAGCAAGAGGGAATGGGGAAAAGAAAGGGAGTAAAGAAAAACGAGGAAAGAAGGAAGAAGGCAATGGGGAAGAAGGAATGTATCTTCTAAAACAGGAGCTCCCCTTGGCTCCTCAGCTGGTGACTAGCAGCTCAGTACAAATTGGTACCACGTTCACACCTGTGTGTGAAGCTGAGTCAGATGCATTCCTATGCAGTGGGCAAGGCAGCTCTCTGGGGCTGGGTTGGGGGGACACTTACCCAGCAGCAGAGCTGAGAGAACACAGAGACTCGAGGGAAGGAGGAATGCACTTGTCCACAGAGTCTGCTCTTTTTCTGCCCAGCGAATGCTGGAGAAGCAACAAGTGAGGAGCTGGTGAAGAAGACAGACATTTCCTCTTATCTGGCAGACAATTCTTTGCACCTATCAGTCTTGAAGGGGAGGAGGTGCCCCTTTTTCAGCCTGAGGAAAACCAGCAGACGGCACTTGTGGTGAACAAGATTGGCAAAATAGACTGGATGGCTGGAGGTGAGGAATAGACTTCTCTGGAGACTTAGGTTTGCTGAGTTTCTGCCTTTCATCCCTTCCTTGGCTGCTTTTGTTAGAAGTAGCTGTGTCAGCAGGCAGGAAAGGCAGGAAGAAGGAGAGGGTCTCCAGCAGCCTGACTGCTCTTCCACTCCATCCCCAAAGATGTCTTGCAACTCTTCCCTGATCAGTGTGATGCCTGGAGAGGACCCTGAGGGTGGCAGCTTCTTAGAGGAAAGCAGCGGTGAGGATGACATCGGCAGTGTTCTAGGAGGGGACAGCCCAGTGACAGGGCCGCTGGGCACAGTGCTGCTGCTCGTGTGCCTCATTGGGATGGTGGGGAACATCTACACGGTGCTGGTAGCCTCTGGCAAAGTGGCAGGCCGCTCAGCAGGCTCCTTGGGGGTCTATGTGATCAACCTCGCCCTGGCTGACCTCCTGTACCTCTCCACCATCCCCTTCGTGGTCTGCACCTACTTCACCCACGACTGGTTCTTTGGAGATGTGGGCTGCAAGCTTTTGTTCAGCTTGGACCTCCTCACCATGCATGCCAGCATTTTCCTCCTGACCGCCATGAGCCTGGAGAGGTACTGGGCAGTAACCAGGCCGCTGCGGGCCAGGCGGGCTGGCAGGGCTTACCGCAAGCCAGCCAGTGCCATCCTCTGGCTCCTTGCCTTCCTGCTTACGGCCCCCATGATGGCCATGACCCAACTGCGGGAGGGTGATGGTCCCAACAAGCGCATCTGCATCCCCACGTGGACGCCAGCAGCCTTCCGGCTCTACTTGACGGTGCTCTTTGCCACCAGCATCCTGGTGCCCGGTGTGGTGCTGATCATTGTCTACACCCTCCTGGCCCGGGTGTACTGCTCTTCCACCTGGCACCCGGGACTGTCTGTGGCTGGTCGGGCTCCCTCCCAGCGTCTCTCCTCCAGGATCTCTGCCATTGTGGTGGCTTACTGGGCCTGCTTCCTCCCCTTCTGGGGCTGGCAGCTGGCCGGTCTATATCAGCATGAGGGCATAGGCATGGGCCCCACTGCCCAGGCCTATCTCAACTTTGGTGTCACTTGCCTAGCCTATGGCAATAGCTGTATCAACCCCTTCCTCTATACCCTGCTAGCCAGTAGCTACCGCCGGCATCCTAAACACACTAGGAGGCCGTAGCACCTTCCTGGCTTTTGTGTAAATGTTGGGGCTCGTGGGGAAGAGCAGGGGGAGCCCTGGGTGATAAGCAGCACCCTGAGTGAGGGATATCTCCCAGGCTTTTGTGAGGGTTGAGTAATGAAATAAAAGTGTTGTCTTATGTGCTGTCTTGTAGTGTGTTCCATCCTTGTCATCAACCTGGCATGTTCTCCTCCGTGCCTTTTGCAAGACTGCTTGAGGATGCTCTTCCCAGGGATCCCAATGCTGGCGTGTGTGAGGAGTCCTCCAGCCCTCACCCTATGCAAGGCCAGAGTGGGTGAAAGGGTGCAGTCAGCTTCTATATGCCTTAATTATATCTCCAAGGAGCCCAACCACCCTCACCACCTCTCTGGCAACGGACAGAGCTGTAACAAAGCCCAGACAACAGTGACTCACAACTATCATGGGAGCAGTGAGTCACTTGAAGAAGCAGCCATGCTAGGGGGAGACCTGAATAAGATTCATCCCCAGCCTGTGGTGAAAATTTCATTCAATTTCCTTCCCCTCACTTTCACCAATATTTTTGAAGAATCTTTCTGAAAAATGAATCCCAAGTGCAGTTTGAAGACACTGTGCTATGTGTGAGGTTGCCCTTCGTAAGAGCTCATTAAATGGCCTATCACCAGCACTGTGCCCCTGCTGTGATCAAGGACATCCCTGGCCCTCTGTCCTGATGAACGTACCCCAAGTTGTGACAACTTCTGTTACATAAACTGAGCCAGGTCTTACATCTTGAGTCCATCCAGCCCAGCACAGCTCAATTCCATACAGCTAAACTTTCTTATTCCCAGACAAGGCAGCCTTACCCATATCACCCCATGGAAAGAGTGCCCATGCAGTGACTGCACAGGGCGGCAATACTAGATACTGTTTTTACTATTGCAGATGTAGCCTTAAAGAGCAGGCTGCAATTGTACAGAGCAGACTGGCTTTGAACAACAGGAGGTTTCAAGAGAGCTGGCTTAAGAACCTCAACCTGCTTGCACACCCCAAGTATTCCTGCCTCCCATCCCAAAAGTCCATCTTGAGCCCAGCTTCTCTTCCCCAGCCCGCGTTTCCTAGCAGCCGAACCTTACTCTGCATGAGTCCCTAAAACACAGCATCTGGGACATCCTCATGAATTATGGAAAAAGAATGGGAGGTGCTGCTGCCTTAGGAACAAGCTCCTATGCACCAGCTGCTCTGCAACTGCCTAATGAGAAGAATCAGCCTGGCCAGGCCTGCAGGGTACCCTTGTAGGACATCAAAGCATTTGTCCTTCCCCTTGCTTGTGGCCCAGCATGGAAGTAAGGTCCCAAAGATTGCATATCAAGGCACAGCCTTCCCAGCAGCATTAGTCAGCGCTTACAGCTGACATAGCATCAGACTGAAAGTGTCAGTGGCTTTGCCAAAGGTACCCTTCCACTTTTCTCCCCCACAGCGATATCTGGCCATAACACTGTTTCCCACTCAAGACTCTTCCAGGGCTTTTCACTTTCTGCCTTCCCCTGCTCTTGCCAACACATAGCTTCCCCTTTCCCACCATGACTTTTGGGACCAATGCTGTGTTTAGTCTCTCCCACTCACATCTGACATTCCAACACAGTAAGTTATTATGACCCCAAGTTCCCCAGTTGTCCAAGCCTGTAGATTTGTGATATGAGAAAGATTAATTCTAGAGACCAAGTAGAAGAAAACACATTTATTGATTATTATTTTTTTTAATTTTGAGACAGATGTGAGGAGTTACTCCCAGCTGACAGATCGGAGTGTGAAGTCTCCATGTGTATCAAAGTAGTCAAAGACAGAAAGACCAAGTCGGTTGGGGAATGAGAACTGGTGGCCTGGCAGGTGGACAGTTACATCGCTTGGGTTGATGCTGAAAGTGATCTGCAAAACAAATGGAAAAGTCAGAGAAAACTTCTGTCAGGATACCCTCAAGCCTTCCCCATTCTGCAGAGTGAACACGCTCAGCAGCATAACTTGCTCTTCAGCAGCAGGAGTGTTCTTCTAGTCCTCCAAGTGATGCCTATTTCTTGCTCAGTTCATCAGTAACATCCCTTGGAGCTACACAGAGCTTGCACATTTGATTCCCACCCTTTGCCACTGCTCAGAGATCTGGATGGTGGCACTGACCAAGCAGGAGAAGCCATCCACCTCTGAGCCAGCTCAGAGTACAGTACATACAGAGAGTGTATCATCCCAGGCTTTACCTCTACCGGAGCTCCCTTCTGGAAAGGGAAGACTGTCTCCCTTTGCTCTGTACCCCACTCTTCCATTTTCTTTGAGTTGCACACAATGAGGTTCACATCACCATAAGCATCAAAGCGGGGGTTGAAGTGAAGTCCCAGGTGGGTTGAGTCCTTGCCCAGATTCATCACAAAGCTGCAAAGAAAGGAGACAAACACCGTGTTGCATGCTGCACACTGAGTCTAGGTCTGTTCTGTCAAGCACAGCTGAGGATGCCAAGGTTCAGTATGAAGCCCTGAACATGGAGTTACTCTGCACCCAAACCAGCTCCCTAGAAGTTGCTTGTCACTGTGTTCCTTCCAGCCCTAAACAGTTAGCTGATGCTGCACCCTTCCTGACAGCCACTGCTTCTCCCCACCCTGCAGGCAGCTGCAGTAATTACCATCTCATTAGCTATCCCAAAGCAACCTGCAATGCTAGTGGGAGGAAACAACTTCCCAGCCTGCTGTCCACCTTGCCTCCAGGCCTCTTACTGAGATGAGAAGCGAGGAGGAATATTATTTGGCAAGAGAAAGCCCAGGAGGCTTCACGCCGACAGTATCAAATTTCAAAGGCACTGGGAAGAGCTGGGACGTGTTTCCTGGAACACCGCTAGTGCTGGTACAGCACCCTGGGCTCCACCTCACCTAACAAGGAGCCCTGCCAATAGCAGAGCTGCATGAGAGTTGGGAATTACTGCAGAGTCCCCAAGCCTGGGCCCCAGCCACTGATCCTTGCAGAGATAGGAGCACTTCTGGTGCACCTGTCTACTCACTACTTTTCCCCCCCCATTCCTTCCCCACCAGCATACAAGAGGCATCTCTTGTATGAACACCGTGAGACCACACTATCACCTCCAGTGGGACCAGTAGTTTTATCACTGGCTTCATTATGGGTCTGTGGCTCAGAGCATCCATGCAGAACACCCAAGATGTCCCCAGCTGCTTGAGCTGTAGTCTTCTGCCCAAGACAGCAAAGTACAGAAGTGGTGCTCCTGGGCAACCTTCGTGCAAGGGAAAGGATGTGGCTTTTAGGATGGTCTCAAGCCACATCTCAGTATAGATTGAGCTTCCATTTCCTTTACTCTGTGCTATAGAGGATGTGGTCGCTGCCAGTGCATGCAGCTGGAGCTTCACATCTGCTCTGGCTTAGTCCCTTGGCAGTAGAGCATGTCTGCAGTGTGCATTAGGCAATGACTCACCGGGAAACACTGTTGGTGTTAACCCTTTTCAAAGCTGCTCCACTCCCACCCAAGGGAGAGGATTCCTTCTGTTCTCACTAGCAGAAGCCAACTCAGCATGGTGCTTTGGCCACACCTGGGTGGCACAGCTCAGCTTACCTTTTGGCATTTGGTGCGATTATCCCCTTGACAGTGAGGCGCTGGCCAGGCTTGAGACCCAAGTTGGTGCACACTGGTCCCTGCTGAACATGGAGGCAGAGACATTATTAGCTCAGCACCTGCTAGCTCACTTGTTTTGGCAGCTCTCCTTGCTGCCTCAGTATAGTACATTGCCTTGACCAAGGGAGAGACAGGGACACTCCCTTTCCCTAGGGCAAGGCACATGGGACACCCCAGAGAAGTCACTCCAATCAGACAAACCATGTGCCTGATTTCCCAATCTTCTTCTTGGCTGCTGTCATCAACATATCTATATTTCATGGCAGTGAAGTGAGAGTACCTGCAAGCTCTCATCACACCCATTCTGTCCTGAACACACCCATGTACTGTATGGGTCTCATGTCATCCCAAAAAACCTGGCTGCGCAGGGATGGAGCCTCTACTCCGTTCCCCTGGCTTGGATTTGGACCTCAAGCCTTGCTTCAGTCCAAGAGCTCAGACATTCCACTCTCTTTTGCCCAGGGGCTTGCTTACCAAAAATTTAACATTTGCAAGAAATTTGCATGCATCTTTCCACATTTTGTCAAGCAGAAAGAAGTATCCTACTATTCATATCCATATGTGCTCATTACCCAGTCTGTCCCCTGACGTGACCACAAGAATACTAGGGATTTTTTCTGAAACTGAAGTTTCATTTGCACTTGGGGCACTCCCTGATTATTCCCTCTCAGACTACTGCAAGAAATCAAAGTGCAAACACTTCCCTGATACAAGCATCCCTCCAACAGTCCTTGGTACTCAAAGAAGGGCACTTTAGAGGAGTGCGTTTTCATACAAGAAATAATGATTGAGTGACTCATGAAAACTGCAGCCAGGAAACAAGCAATAGGGCAGCCCAGAAACGTAGACACTCAGAAAGCAATAAATATTACTTCAGCTGCCTCCCTGGAGCAGAACCTCTGCAAAACAGGTTACCCCAGCTCAGGAACCAATCCAGCAAGGACCCCCCACGTATGTCCCCAGAGGAATCCTGCAGGGGGAAAAAAAACCTGCCTGAACAAGAAATAGCAGCCACCCCTTTGTAATAGGTGCAGCAGGGATCTTGACTCCCCCAGCAGCAGACACATAGCTCTAACAGAGCCTCCAACACAGGGACTGACGAGCAGGTAGAGGGTAGCACAAGCACCCTGCTGCAAAGCCAACATCTTCCCTATAGCCCTTCTCCTGGGCTCCATCCTCCCCATTCCCTCCCTACTCACACAAGACATGGTGCTGCAGTGCAGGCTGATGCTCCTCTCCTCCAAGGTGCAAAAGTCCCAGGCAAGTAGCTGTAGGACCACACCCTTGTCTTTAAATAGATGGAGAGCTGAGTAGTGCCAGCCCTTCACCAACCCCAGCCGCCAATAGGATCGAGAATAAGGTGGGAGGAGCTGGTTTGGGGGAAGGGAAGACGTGTCTCCTCCTCCCTCATCCAGGCCCCTCTCCAAGATGCTAATCCCAACCCTTCCAAGCAGGCTGCTGGCCACTCCAGGAGGAGATCCAGCTGTGTGTGGCCATGAACTCAATGGAAAATAGTTTCACAATGAGTATTTTATCCAAGCCTTTCATCCCACATGGAAAATGGTCAGATGGATCAAGGCTTGGCAGAAAGTGTCTGAGGGCTGGGCTCTTCATCTCCACTAAACTAGGAGCCAGAATATCACTGAGGGTATACGGTGCCTCAGGAACACTTTGTGGTCCAGGTACAGAGGACTGATGTTGGTTTTGGGGAGTCTCAGCCATACTGACAAGCCTTGTGGTCCCCTAGAGCTGTCCAGCTTCTGACCCAGACCTTGCCACCAAGGTACAGGATCTAAAGAAGGGAAAGCAGCCACTCTTCTGCAGAACCCCTAGTTTCCCTCAAAATCATGTGGGGACAGCAAGTCTGGAGGAGTCCTCTTGGAAAAATGGGAAGGGTTCATCCTAGAAAGCTCAATGTCAATCTCTTGCACCTACTCTAGGAACATCTGAAGGGCTGAGAAACAAGGGGATGGGGGCAAAATGCTTTGTTATAATAAACTATAGGATCTATAGGTCTTTTAGCTGCCTCCACTTTGTGTTCCCTTTGTGGCAAGCGTGATTCACTCTGGGTGAAAGGATCCCTTTGGAAAAAGTTACCCAATTACTACATGGCTCAATTGTAATTATGCTGAAAGAAGAGGAAAAAAAAATCAGGCAGTAGGCCAAGCCTGTGGCTTCAATCTTTCCTTGTCTTGCATATTTGTCTCTAAATCACAAGACGCTCTGTGATTTCCTCAAGAGGAAGAAACAGAAGAGGCAAAACAGAAACACACTGAACTGCTTTCTTCTTCCCTTTCTATGAGGCCCATTGGTTCTCCATCTCTTGGGGCTGAGGACGTGACTGAACCCACCTCTCTCACCCCAATCATGCAGAACCCCAGAGGCTTGTTGGGTACTTCTAGTTGGTCCATCAATGTCAGCAGAGGTAGCAGGGACAGCCTCCTATCTTCTGAAGCTCAGGAGGGAACAAAATTGTTCCAGCTTTTGGGCCAGGTCTCTGAGAAACCTGTGACACAAGTGGCTGGATGAGGAGGGAGTGTTCCTGTGCAAGAAATGGTGGACCATGAAGGGAAATTTCTAGATATTTGCTCATGGTGGAGGCTGTTTAAAAAAGAAGGTGAGGTTCCATGTCTCCTGTGGTGATTCTGGGAGCTGTGCTCTGTAACCTGTTCTTGGTAGCCACCAGCTCCAGGAGTGATGCACGCCCAAGGATGTTCCTCCAAAAGCTGCTGGGAAGGTTAAAGAGTAGCTCACGGATAACAGGTAACAACAAGAGAGGGAATACCATCCCAGGGCCCAAAGGAGATGCTGGAAGGGCATTCACATCAAGGAAATTTGACCTTTAGAACTGAATCTCCCTTTTGTGGCCCATGCTTGTCTGTTTGAAGCCCAGGGCTCTCCAGTGGCTTTTCAGGAGTCCAGAATAAAAATGCCTGACATTAGCACAACAGGGTATCCACTCTTGGAGGCGAGGGAGTAGTGGGATGTCCTGTTGCCTGTGGGCCATGAGCTACCAGCATTGGTACAATGCTATGTCTCCCTTCCTACCGCTGGGTTGAAGCCACTATGGAGAGATGCCAAAGCCTAAAGGTTGAGGATCAATGTCCTTATGAGGCATGGATGAATTCAAGGAAAGGAAGGTCTCTGCTCACCATGTTCCTGGCAGCACTCCTATCCACTTCACCA
>JAPSGF010000044.1:2880725-2893302 GCA_035772895.1 Perdix hodgsoniae
GGTCTCTGCTCACCATGTTCCTGGCAGCACTCCTATCCACTTCACCACACTGAAGATGCAGAGGTATTGGCCCATTATTTTCAGGACAGGATTGGCATGGGAAGGGCCATTGTGGGTTGAGAAGGACAGAGCCAGGACAGTTAGATTTGGTAATCCTCACCTCCCATCACCTCATTCCTTATCAGTGTTTGGCTGGTCAGCCAACAAGGGGATGTCCTGGCTGATTATCAGCACATTCAATCTGCTAAGGATGGAGATGAGGAAGATGAGTATAAGTCACAGCAGATCTTGGTGGCACAGGCTCATTCTGCTGTGTGGGATCTCATCAATGGGATAAATCTCTTCTCCTCTAGTCTTCTAGCCAGGAGATGTCTTCTTTATGTAAGTGGAAGGGAGTGAGTTGACCTTATGCTGTTGCTGTAAACGGTGCCCTTGGCCATGACAAGCTACTTGGCCAGAGGGAGATGCAGGTAAAGAGAAAGGAGTAATGTTTGTGGGATGTTAATTCGGTAGCACCTGAGCCTCGCCTATGAGGGTGAGGCAGGTGGTATCTACTACTGCACCTGCTTTCTCCAAATTGTGATCTTGTGCCCTGAGCAGGACAGGGCGAGGAGAAGGGGAGGTGGGAGAGCAGCCTACCGTGGCAGGGGCAGACCAAATTTGCATTTACAAATGATCATGATACCAGAAATCACAACAAAGAGAGACTCGTCAAGCATGTCCTATGCTAGGGGTTAGGTATCCCACTCAAGTCCTGGCCAAAGGCATCTGTGATTTCATGATTAAGAGACAGCTCGGCTCCTGAGAAGGCTCACTGCCCTCTCACTAGTCTTCCCTTGCACAACGTCTCCATCTCTTTGGAAATTGGAAATTGCCCTTGTTTGGTGAGAAATCCCAGACAATCCTCAAACAATTGCTGCTGCCTTTGGGGCTTGAGATCAACCCCTAATTCTGGCTGTGACCCATCATTCCTGTAGGAGGAATCAGACCCCCATCTGTTACTCAGTCTGCCCATGGTTTTCATTGTAGCTGTTCCTCTAGAGCCTCAGCTTTCTGCCTGCACTCCTCTACAGCTAAAAGCACCCATGCTGATCTCTCCATACTGAGATGACACCATTTCTTGAGCTCTCAGCTCCCCTTATGGACATCCCCACCCTTTCCAACATGGATGCTGCAATTCAGTTTGGGATGAAGATGGAAACATGATTGCAAAAGGTAAGTTTCATCACTGCAGCTAGCTTTAATGTAGATACTGCCTTCTGGTCTTGCTGATAGGCATTGCTGTGGATCAGCATAACTAGATGGATCCTGAGCGCTGAGGGCTGTGTCCAGCTGCTCCGAGTCAAAGGTTGACCTGCTCGGCATTGTGTTGAATCATAGACTCATTAAGGCTGGAAAGACCATCTAGTCCAATCATCAACCTATGCTTGTTACCACTCTATACGATGTCACTCAGTGCCACATCTACCCTTTTCTTGAAAAAAAACCAAAGTTGTTGAGCTACTGGGTGGCTCTAATCAAAGCCTTTCAGCAGCTAACAAAGAAATGTCCTGGTCAGACACTTGTCCGGGGGCATCCTGATCCTAAACCTTGGAGGACTGGAGAAGGGCTTGGCTGAAAAGCCTATGCACTACGTGATCAAAGTCCACCTGTACACATCACTCCTCAGCTGGCAAGGGCTTGTTTAGGCAGCAATTACTCCCTCTGTGATTTCCACATCTTTAGACTGGGAGAGCATCTTTGTACCTGTTTAGCCACTTTGTGTTACGTGGGCTGTGGTTTTTCTTTAATTCAGGATTAGGTGCACTAAACTTGGATTTATTATCTTGCAGACTCCGAGCATCACATCAGGAATGAGCCACATCAGGATCTCCCAACTTTCCTGCTGGAATGTTTCTGACCACATCCAATTTCCTGGATTAAGAGTTGCTTATTAGGCTCCTGCTGACTCCAGGACCTCTGCTTTCATTAAATCAGAATGGAAATATGTTCCCCAGTGGCGAAGATAACCCTGCAAAAGTTATCAAAGAGTGTCTAGGCATTGTAACTTATCTGGGAGAGCCTGAAATTACAGCTTGGGGAAGCATGGATGACTCCTGCTCATGCTAATGACACTGGGATGTATTGGACACACCTCAAAGTGCTGCTGGGGTGTTCCCCAAATTGGGGCTCCCCACCTCCACCCCCACTTTGGCTGCTCATATCAGGCTCCATCTCACCCTCAGGGCATAAAGCCCATTCAGGCACAGCCTGTTTGTTGCACCTGGTTTCCTAGAGACATCTGTGAGGCTGTAGGATGGGCATAACATCCTGTCCAGCTGCTGGGTCATGGATGGGAAGCAGCTGTGCCAATCCATGGAGATGGCTGGCTCATGCCATTTGGGTGCCTTCTAGCAAGTAACAACAATGGTAAATCACCAATGATGATAGAAATATTAATGGCACAAAAAAAAAAAAAAAAAAAAACATTGATTAACTCAGATGTGAACCCCACAACAGATGACTTATTTGAGAGATTTCAGGCCATTGCCTCTTGGTTTAGGAGCATCTGGCACAGGGTAGCAAGCAAAGGCAAATCAACCCAAGGAATGGTGGCCTGATGCCTTAGGAAATGATGCCCTTAGTTTTTGTGTTTTTTTTTTCATTTATTTTTTTTTGTTTTGTTTTGTTATGCCAGAGATATTCACTGGCACAGGCTGCCCACTCCTTGGAGGTTCAAGGCTGGGTTGGATGGAGCCCTGGGCAGCCTGAGCTGGTGGGTGGCAGCCCTGCCCACAGCACAGGCTGGGACTGAGTGGGCTTTGAGGTCCCTTCCAACCCAACTGTTCTGTGATTCTATGATTCTATGTTGCTCACAGTGGTACAGCTCAGATGGGGTGTCCAACTCTGACATGAAGTTTGAAGCTGATAATATTTCTTATTTTGAAAACAAGCAAACAAACAAGAAATCAAATTCTGAATGGTGTGATCAATTTCCATTTTTCCTTAAATAAATACTTCTGAATAAACAGAAAGAAAGAAGAAAGTAGAAGTGTTGGGGTGCAGCGTGCTTTGCTCTGCTGTGCAGACACTGCAGATGAGACTTCTTGAACATCCTGAACTTTAAGAAGTGGCATGTTTTGAAAGCAGAGCTCCAAGCTCAGCAGATGCTGACAAGAGAGAAAGCATTGCTGCCACTTGGTTCGACCTTGGCTAATGATTTCCATAAGGCCTGCAGCATCAGCCCAGTGCCGGAGAGAAAGGGAATGTGACCCTGTGCTTTAGGTGAGGAATATTCCTGGGCTAATCATTAGTGCTGGGAGTGCAAAGGAAAGAAAATGCAACTGCAAAGGTGCTGCAGGAGGCACAGGTGTATGGGTGCAGATGGACAGGAGAGCTGCAGGCTACCAACTGGCTGCAGTAACACTGCTGCTATACCCACATCAGCATCCTCACTGTAGCTAAGAAATTGACTCTATTTCAGGCCTAAACTACCTGCTGAGGCATATTACCTGTCTGGGGTTGCTGTTTGTTAGGAGTGACTTTTGAGACAGACTGGGCAGAGGTTTGTTTGCTGTGTTTAATATGCAGATTGCAAATGGGTGCTGTGCTGGAACATGTTGAGGCAGCCCAGGCACTGGTTTCAGCTCTTCCAGGAGCCAAGGCTGGGGAGCAGCATGCTCATGGAATACAGGCACGTTCCTCCTGCAACACCCATGGGACCGAAACTCAGCCACGATGTGTGTACAAAGCAGCCTGCAAAGGTGATCCCAAAGCAAGGGAACTTGAATTGGCTTTGCTGGTGGGATGATGAAACCCTAAAGCACACCAAAGCCAGCATGCTTCTTGACCCACTGACATTCCCTCAGAAGTCCCAGTTGTCATCCCTCATTTTGTGTCCCATTCTATAGGGCTGCCCTGAGCCCTGTTGGATAGCAGCAGCCTGCTGCAATACAGGCGGTTGGAACAATTGCCCTCCTGTTCCTAAGATGCCTGTTCTGCATTGGGATGAGCTGCTGAAATGGGAGAATGTTTCGACACAGCTGGGCAGCCTCCCTTCCCTGAGGCATGGCAGGCAGAAGAGACGTGCTGCTTGGGGATGGAATGGGGATGTGCTCCGATGCTATCGCGGATTGGAGGCAGTGGGAAATGCTGGGGAGCATCATCCTGTGATGATCCCACCCATGGGAAGGGACCATGGCTCTCCAGGGCCATGCTCTCCATGGCTTTGCCACTCTCCAGGGACTTCTCCCTCCTTTCAAGAACCACGTGGATGTGGCACTGAGGGGAATGGTTAGTGTGCATGGTGGGGATGGGCTGAAGATTGGACTAGGTGATCTTAAGTGGTATTCCTCAAACTTAGTGATTCTTTAAGTCCATCAATTGTTTTGGATGAGCCCTATATGGCCCATAGACAACCGGGCCATGGGGCATGTACTTTCCTCTGTGCCAATGCACTGGAACAGTGGTTGGAGAGCTTGGCCAGTTGTGGGAGAAGGGTCACCTTCACACAAGCACTTACTCCACTCCCTCTCATAATAATCCATTTTGGTGCCTATGAAATATGGAGCTACATGCTCATTTCCCCATGGCCATCAAGATTTGCATGTGCATGCGAGTCTCAAATCCTACAGTCTAGGAGTTTTCTTGTGTAAGGTAGATTATCTTCAAAACACCCGGACATCTAAGAAGTACAGCCTCCAGGCTCTTTGGCACTTAGTCAAGAACAGGCGACAACCAGGATGTGATATTTCCATTCCCACCAAAGCAAGCTGTGAAAAGCAGGGAGGTTCTCCTGGCCTCTGTACTCATGCAATGTTCTGGGTTCAAGCTGTGCTATAATGCTCTTCTACAAGGAGCATCGTGAGTGCAACAGTGGAGTTGGAATGGCGCACGCTCTCTGGTGGGCTCCTGCTTCCATCCCCATGAGAAGTCTCTGAGCTCGATTTTGGTGGAAAGATGCTGTTCTCTGTCTCCTAGAGGCATGTGGAGTGGTCCAGAAAGTGTCAACCCCCAACACACCCCTTGGCAATATCCAGGCTAGTGCGTGTTCCGGACAAGAGCATGAGGGAGGTCTGTGAGCGAGCAGGCACCAGCCATGACTTTCCTAGAGAGAAACGTGTAAGGAGAAATAGTCTCAGTGCTGCCAGCGCACCCCTTCTCAACAATAGCAATGTCAGCATGGATGTGTGCTGTGTGCCAGGGCTCCTGACGCCTTTGGGGACTTTGTGTGCCCCTGACAAGATGCAGGGTGAAATACCATTCTCAGTACAGAAACAAAGGCAGTTGTTTCCCTTTGCCTATTCTTTCAGGGAGGGAAATTAGTAGAGAGCAGAAAAGGGCCTCCTCCCCATGCAGGACTTTACTTGGTCACCCTTGAGGTCCCAGCCACCCCTGGGGTCCCAAGCCTTCTCTTGAGGACATGGAAGATGTTGGCATTAACTACCGCTCCAGGCTTACATAAGGGAGAAGCAAAGAAGTAAGGGGACCTGGAACCGGGCTTTCTTGAATTGGGGCAACTCTGCGTCTTGGGAAGAATCAACCACTTGCTCCTGACCCGTGTGTGTGTTGTGGTCTGAGCAAGATCAAGATCAGTACTAGGGAACACTGAAACCTTGTTCCCAAGTCTGGGTCTTCCTCCAACTTAATAAGCCCCTGGTAAGCTAAACAAGGGGAGTCCCAGGGCTACAGAGGCTGGGGTCAGGTCAGCCTCAAAATGCAGGGCGCAGTCTTCTTTAAAGTGAGGCAGCCAGCTGGGATGCTCTCAAGGACTGGTCCTGGATGCTGACCAGCTCCTCACAGAGTCACTGTTTCCACTTTGGGAAACTGGAGCTCTGGCCACATTTACAGTACAGTGGGAGAATGTGAAAAGCCCTGGACATGAGAGTATCCCTCAGAGTTAAACCAAGATCATAGAATCATTTCAGTTGGAAAAGACCTCTAAGATCACCTCTTCCAACCTCCAGCCCATCTCCAACATGCCCACTGACCACGTCCTCAATACCACATCCACACGGCTCTGGAACACCTCCAGGGACAGTGACTCCACCACCTCCCAGAGCAGCCTGTGCCACTGCAGCACCACTCTTTCAGAGAAGAAATTTTCCCCAATATCCAACCTGAACCTCCCCTGGTTCCCCCTCCTCCCCCTGGCAACATGAGGCCATCACTTCTCGTCTTATCACGTTACCTGGAAGAAAGAATGATGGTTGGGCAAGTGGTGATTTCAGCTTTGAAATTCTATGGCACAGAGGGGCACTGTGGTTGGGCACAGAGTAAGGGGAGGCATGACGGATGATGCCAAAGGCTGCAGGCTGGCCCAGATGGAGCTGATTAAGTGCACACAAAGCACAGCCATGACTTGGAGACGTACCACAGGGCTGGCAACTGCACAGCACGCTGTTCACTCCGTGGGATGCAGCCCTGTGCTTGTTGGCTGCCAGCAGCCCCAAGCTGGAAATATGGGTGAGTGAGCTGCTGCTGAATGGGGCTGCGGGGAAGCAGGCAGAGCATGATGAGAAACAGTTTCAAAAGGAACAACTCCTTTCTAAGGGATTGCATTCTTTTTCTCTTGCCACGAGAGGCGACTCGTGGAAACTGAGGCCTCTAAGTATCTTAAGGGATATGAGCTGGTGCCTGGTGGAGTGGATGGTCGCAGGGGTGCATGGCTCACACCCCATTTGTACAAGGAACTGACAGGGAGCTGTTGCTGATAGTTGCAATAGAAAGGAGAAAGGCAACTAAAAGAGGGGAGATTTAGGTTTGGTTTTAGGAGAAAATCTTTCACTCAAAGAGCAGTGAGGCACTGGCACAGGCTACCCAGAGAAGCTGTGGGTGCCCCATCCCTATAGACTGAAGGCCAGATTGGATGGGGTCTTGGGCAGCTGAGCTGGAGGGTGGCAGCCCTGCCCACAGCATGGGGTGGGACTGTGTGGGTTTGAAGTTCCGCTCCAATCCAAGCCATTCTGTGATTCTATGACACCTGTGAGTGGAAAGTGGCCTTGGAGGTAAGAAAGACTACTTCTTGAGCATCTCCTGAGCAGCATTAGGCTGTCCATACAGGTAACTGAGTAGAAGGCAGCTCAAAACCTTGAACCAGCAGGTAGGTTTCCAGCGATGCTGGCTCGAGGGCAAACGTGGCCAAATGGGAGTCACAGTGCAGCAGTGCTACATGACGCAGGGCCTCTCACCCCTGAAACTGCTGAGGGAAGGCAGTTCATGAGACTGCCTGTGGTGGATGACAAGGCAGTGAGCTAAAATAGCCTGAGCTCTGCTGGAAGGGTACAGCCAACTCATCCCATGAGACGTGCCAGTCTCCAGGTGACCCAGTCTGCACAGACACATCATTCCCTAGTTGCAAATGGAAGCACAGTTCCATCCTTCATACCTCCACCTCTGAAACTTTGTGGGTGCAACACCAGGGCCTGGCATTGCTTCACACTACTCCTGGGCTCTGCTCACAGTCAGCTGAATCAGCAGCCTCAATCCATTAGGCGAAAGGATGTTAAGTCATGATCAGCAAGTGTCCTGGGACCGTGTTCTGCATCACCTCCTCTGTCTCCATGCTCAAGCCTTACAGAGCTGCCAGTGGTTCACTGAAACAGTCTGATAGAACTCCCTAGGCTGGCATGGTTATTAGTGGCTTTTAATTGCTCTCAACTGGTTCAGCTGCTCAGCATCTTGCAGGGATTGTTTGGAGAGCCAAAACAGCCTGTCTACCATGAGCACACATTATTTGTGCGCAATTCCAAGGTAAAGTCTAACAACCACACAAGTCTTGGGATGCTTGGCAAACTTGCTTGGGTCAGAGCCCATAAGGAAGGAATAGATGACATGGGAATGGTTATGGGGTACCTGAGAAGGATGGAGAGGAGGGGACCACACCTTGTGTAAGGAGTAAGGAGTGGCAAAGCGCACAGCAGAGGAGGAACCCAACCGCAGTGCTGGAGAGAGGGCAGATTCTGGCTGCCTCCCCAGGGCAGGCAGGAACAGGCTGCTGCCTCTTGCCATCACCACCTCCTCCTCCCCACACCGGCTGCTGTGGTACAGGGTGGTGCCGAGGTGCCTGCCTTGAGAAAGGGGCACTCTCACTGCAGGTTGGGCAAGTATCGAGCGAGCTCCTGGGATCATGAGCTTGTCTTGGCTCCAATGGAACTTTCCCATGCAGCAAATCTTCCCTATCCTGCCAGTCTCAACACCTGCCAGATCCTTCCCTTTCTTTTACCATCTCATGTGGCTGAACACTAACAACATCCCGGCCTGCGATTATTAGTTCCTCATATTAAAAGCATCTGCTCACCGATCACTATCTTTAGACCGATTTGTTGTCTTTCTGCTGTGGATACACTTCTAGGATGAAATGACTTGGTAGGTGGTGGGAGAGCATGGATATTGTCTATCTGAACATCAGTATGGACTATGACATTGCCTCCCATAAGATGCTTTATAGAGGTGGAATTGAAGTACAGGTTGGATGAGGAGACAGCAAGGTAGGTCAAAAACTAGGTGAATGGATGAATCTAGAGAGTAGTGATCAGTGGCAAGAAGTCCACTAGTTATTAGAATTAACTAGTACTGTGCCCCAGGAGTCAGTACTGGGGCCAGTCCTGTATATAACATCATTAATGATCAAGGTGATGGGGCAGAGCACATCCTCAGCAGATTTGCAGCTGACACAGAACTGGGAGAAGCAGCTCACAGAACAAAGGCTTGTGCTGCCATCCAGAGGGACCTCAAGAGGCTGGAGAAATGAGATGACAGAAACATCGTGAAGTTCATCAAGGGGAAATGAGAAGTCCTGCTCATGGGCAAGCATGGAAAACAGCTTGGTAGGAAAGGAGCGAAGGGTCCTGGTAGACACCAAGTTGAACACGAGTCAGCAAAATGCCCTCAGAGAAAGAAAGGGTAACAGTTTTCAGTGGTGCCCAGTGTCAGGACAAAAGGCAATGGGCACAAATTGGAACAATCTCAACATCAGGAAATGTTATTCACTGTGTGAGAGATGGAGCACTGGCACAAATTGCCCAGAGGCTGTGGACTCTCAGAGGCTTGCCTTCAAATCACTATGCTCAGACAAATGGTCACAGGCCTCTCCCTCGGTCTTGCCCAGAGCAGGAGATACTCTGCAATTGCTGCTAGCATCAACACCCAGCAGTTGCCACAGTAACCACAATTACACAAAAAATGTGGGGCTCCTTGGGTAATGAACAGCTTCCATGTGCCTCATTGCACAATTGTCCTTACTGCACGGAAGGATGGTGCAGGTTTCCAAAGGTGAGGAAAAAAATGTTTTCTATAGAGCACCAAAACAAGCTTCCATCCACCCCATCCTCCCATGTGTTTCCACGGCTTCGTTCTCCACAGACTTTTTCTCTGTGCCAACTGTGAGATTTCATTAGCCACCAAGAAATGAATCTACCCAGGCAGAAAGCCATCACTTATCTTAGTTTCAATAGCAGATGTGATCCCTAAAGACCCCTCAGCACCAGAGGCCTTAGCTCAAGGTGAATGGGCATCTGAAGGGCTTGGATGGAGAACTCACCATGCATCAGGGACAGTGGGAAGGCATCTGTTTTCTAATAAGATCTACCTATGCTCACTTTCATTATGCACAGGAGTGATAGTAGCAGAGGGAAGCCAAAGAAAACCAGTCTGGCAGGTCTGATGGATCCCTATATTGCTGATCTCGGCCCCACTCAGGGCAAGAACAGTCCAGTGGCTAAAAACAGCACTTGTCTTGGGTGGCTCTCTAATTAAGCAAGCAGAGCTAGCAAGGCACATGAGATCTTGGGGCTTGCTTTACTTGGAGATACAAGCACGGATCAGGAGCTTGTTGAGTACCATTCCTCTGATCGTGTAATTGGAAACGGGAGACACAAAAGGGAGAGAGAAACACATACAAAGGGCTCCAATTAAGATGACAAAGAAGCTTCAGAGAACTCTTTGGATGTCCTTTTATTTTTGGAGTTTTTCCTCCCCCCTAAGTTATCTGAGGGGAAGAAGAAGGACACTGAGGACAAAGAATTATCCTAATAAGTTGCATCTGGTTCTGCTGCATGAGCAGTAATTTACTTATGAGTGAGGTCTTCCATGCCCTCATCAGATGAGATCTTCAAGGGCTCAGAGACAGCCAAGCCGTTCTCATCTTGATAGGAATGCAGGAGAAGAAAGGAGGTCATTTCCCAGCCTACGCTCACACTTTATTATATCCAGAAACACAGTGAGTGTAAGAACATCAATATAGGACATGGACAGTAAGGGAGGTCCAAAGAATCTGCCCCCTGCCCCCTTGGTTCAAACAGTAAGCATTATTTATACAAATAATACAATATTTGAACAATAAATAAGTTAGTATAATAAATAAATTTAAAAAAAAACCAAACAAACATAGAAAGACGAAGCAGCAAGGAATGGTTTTGAGGGCTGCAACATTCACGGCAGTAACAATAGCAACATCATACCCACACCTCAGCAGCTGGAGCACAGACCCCCATCAGCCCTTTTCTCTCACCACACCATGGCGAAATCCACTGAGGAGGGGAAGTAGGGGAGAGTCGTAAAGTTCACTCCTGCTGTGCTTCTGTGGTCTAGGAGCCCTCTCTCACAAGCCCCTTCAGAAGGGGTACTTGAAAACAAGGTACCAGCACAGACCGACTGAGTCTGAGTTGTTTGGCACAAAAAAAAGGGACAAGGACAGCCTTTTTTCCCCTTTCTGAAGTCTTTTCTGACAAATACTGGCATAGCTTTTAGGCGAGTCAGGTCAGGGGGTGGTAGGGAAACACCTCTAAGGAACAGCAGAGAGAAGACAAGAGATGAGGCGACGCTTTCATTTGCTTATTCGCCTGTGGGAGGCAGAGAAGCTCTCATTCACTGCTCCAGAATGCTTCTTCAACACACCCTGGCACCGATGGAGATAGGTGGGTGGCGGTGGCTGATACCCCCAGCCATTCCCCTCCCGAGGAGAGGATTACCATAAGGACTGCAGGGATGCATCTCAGACATCAAGAGTTACAGAGCAAAGGGACAGCAGTAAAAGGCCGCCACTGGTTATCTAAGAGAAAACCGTTAAGATAGCTGTTCCCTAACCCCTGCAGCAGGAGAGGCCACACACTAAAACACTGTTCTGACCCCCATGTCACCTCAAGGCCTCCAGCTCTCTCCCAGAGATGCTGGTACTTGCGCATGAGGGAGAAAAGGACTCTGTCTGTCACGGGTGGCTCTCAGCAGAAAGGAAACAACTTTAACCCTGCCCCCCTCTCCTCCTGTCCCCAGAAAAGGGCATCGGAATGTGAAGAAACCAGGAAGTGAGGGAAAAGGGTGGTGAGAGAGAAAATGGAACAGATAGAGATCTGGGATGGGGAACCCGACCCCTCTGCTCTCGCACATAAAGACCACTACTCATCCAAGCCTGGTATCAACTCTGCAATGCTGTTTACATAGTAATTGGGCACCATATCCTTGGCAGCAGCACTGTCGCTGGCCATATAGGCCAGTGCCTCTTCCAGGCGGGAGACACCCGTCAGTGTGAGGATGGTGGAGAGGCCGCAGTTCTTGCCAAAGAGGATATCTGTCTCCAGACGGTCTCCCACCATGAGGGTACGGGATGGGTCAATACCAAAACGCTCCACGATGCAATCAAACATGTAGGTGTTGGGCTTCCCCACCACCAGCGCCTTGCGGCCTGAAGCTGTTTCCACTGCAGCTGTGAGACTGCCGGTCCCTGGAGGGGAAAGAGAAGAAAAAGATATAGGTGCAGGTAGCTCAAGTGAGAATCCTGTCATCGAATCATTAAGGCTCCAAAATACCTGTAAGATCACCTGGTCCAACCACCAGCGCACCCTCCCCCCATGCACACTGACCGTGCCCTCAGTGCCACATCCACACGGCTCTGGAACACCTGCAGGGACGGTGACTGCACCACCTCCCTGGGCAGCCTGTGCCACTGCAGCACTGCTCTTTCGGAGAAATTTTCCCCAGCATCCAACCTGAGCCTCCCTTTGTGTATCCCTCTTGTCCTATCATTGTTACCTCAGAGAAGAGGCTGACCCTGAACTTGCTACAACCTCCTTTCTGGTCTTTGGAGAGAGTGACGAGATCTCCTCTTATCCTTCTCTTCTCCAGACTGAACTGAACCCCAGTTCCCTCAGCCACCCCCTATAAGACTTGTGCTCCAGACCCTTCACTAGCTTCTCTGGACACACTCCAGGGCCTCAACGTCATTCTTGTAGCGAGGGGCCCAAAACTGAACACAGTACTCAAGGTGCAGCCTCACAGCGCTGAGTACAGAGCACCTCCCTATTTCTGCTGGCTGTGCTACTACTGATACAAATCAGGATGCTATTGGTCTTCTTGGCCACCTGGGCACACTGCTGCCTTATGTTCAATAGACTGTCAACTAATAAGCCCAGAAAGGCACGACAGCAATTCCAGCAGCCCTGCTGCTTAGGGAATCTTGTGAACCTTTCTGATGGCCAACACAACAGCCAATCCCACCACCATGACACGGTCACGGGCTGGGGAGCTCAGCCCCAGTTGTAGAATCATTTCAGTTGGAAAGGGCTACTAGCATCACCTGGAGCAACCATCAGCCCACCCCCCC
>JAPSGF010000044.1:2893312-2980202 GCA_035772895.1 Perdix hodgsoniae
GGTGACTGCACCACCTCCCTGGGCAGCCTGTGCCACTGCAGCACCGCTCTTTCAGAGGATAAATTTTCCCTAATATCCCACCTGAACCTACCCCGGTGCAACTAGATGCCATTCCCTCTCGATCCATTGCTGTTACCTGGGAGATAAGGCCGGCCCCCACCTCACCACAACCCGCTTTCAGGACACTGCAGAGAGCAGTAAGGTCCCCCCCGAGCCCCTCTTCTCCAGAGTTCAGGCCCCCAGCCCGTCACAAGCCCCACACCACACAAGGGCGCTGCGGGGCTCACCGGGGGTGCGCTGCCCATCGCTCAGCGGGTGCCATGGATCGGGGTCGGTGGCCACCAGCATGCAGCGCGGGTCTCGCAGGTAGGCGCAGGCCTGGGCCAGCTTGGCGAAGGTGAACTGGTCGTCGTAGCCCACCAGCACGGCGCGCACCTGCTCCGCTCCCTGCTCGCCTTCTCCCACCAGGCGCAGCCCGGCGTTCCGCACCTCGCCCCGCAGCCCCTCGCCGCCCAGCACGAAGACGCGGCTCACCGCGCCGCCGTCGCCCGCCCCTCCGCCGCTGAGGAGGTGCTGGCGGAGGAAGAGCGCGGAGCAGAGCGCGGAGCTGAAGACGTGCTCGGCGCGGACGCCGCGGAAGCCCAAGCGGCTGAAGCGCAGCTCCAGCTCGGCCACCGAGCGCCGGCTGTTGTTGCTGACGAAGAGCGCGGCCTTGCCGCTGCGCTGCAGCCGCTCCAGCAGCTCGGGAGCGCCGGGCACGGCGGACTCGCCCGCCCACAGCACCCCGTCGCAATCGAAGAGCAGCCCCTGCGCCGAGCCCAGCACCTCCCGCAGCGCCGCGCCGCTCAGCCGCCGGCAGCTCGCCATGCCGCCGCCAACGGCCGCCGCCGCGCCGCGCCGCGCCCCGACGCCGAGCGGCACCGCCCGCCGGCACGGCTCCGCCAATGGGAGGCAGGGAAGGAGAAGAGTGACGGCGGTGCCGGCCTATCGCCCGCAGGGAGAGGGGCACGGTCGAGCGGAGGGAGAAGCGACAGCCTCGCCGCCCTATCGGCTGCCCGGAAAGGCGGCGGGGGGCGGGACGGAGCTAGGGCGCGCTGGCTGATTGGCCACAGGCACCCCGCGGCTCGCTGGAGCAGCCGCAAGCGCCGGTACGGAGAGGGTCGGGCCGCCATCGCGCTCCGTCCCGTGGCGGCGCTCGCGTGGCAGCGTCTCTTGAAACCACGTAGTCGCGATACGTACAGACATATACGTGTCCACGCGTGTGCGCGGGCATATATATCTTATTAAAAAATAGAATCTTCTCACAGGCAAACCGACCGTACCTGTTCGTGGGCTCGAGGTGACGGGCTCGGCTCTGAGGCAACGCGAGGCAAAATGGCGGCTGCGCGCCCACCTGCTGCCGCGCCAGGCCCTGGGGTGGGGCTCTGCCCGATGAGGCATTTCTCAGCCCCGAAATATCGCAGGGGCCTTCCCTTCCATCCCTGGGGGAGGATGAGGGCCCGTGGGCTGAGGGGGGGACCGGCAGGGGTCTGGGCCCTGCTGCCCAGCCTGATGGGGCAAGGTGGAAGGCTCGTGGCGGCGGATGAAGGAGGGGAGGCAAGTGGGAGCTGATGGCAGCCCCGCGCCTTGCTCAGTCATTCTCCACCGTTGTTGATGCAGCCAAGGGGCTCTGTTCTTCCGCCGTCCCCTCATCCGCAGTGCAGTCCGGAGTACTGGTGGTGGGAGGCCCAGGGGACGTGAGGGATTCACGGCTGTGGCGTGGTGCCGGCTGTGGGGGCAGCGGTGGAGGGATGGATGGAGCTCCCAGCCGTCGCGGCCGGGCCTTGGGGCTGGCGGTGTGCTCGGGGATCGTGCTTCGGGCTTGGGCTACAGGCGGTGGCACTGTGGGTCGAGAGGGAGCCGGGCGCTTGGCTGGAAAGAGAGCAGAGGGGGGTCACGGTGTGGGTCTCAGGTGGGGGGGGATAACATGCTCCTTGCATAGCTAACGTAGCAGAGCCCCATGTGGGTCAGACAGAGCACATCCCACTTGTTTGGGTCTTTTCCCACCCTCTTCAGTTCGCGGCAAGACACAAGCTTTGAATGGAGTGCTTTCCATCCCAGAATCCTGCCTTGGCTGGGGATGGAGAGCAGAAAACAAGGGGACAGATTGAGGCCCTTCTCCTCCCATGTGGTGGCCCATGTACCCCATCCTGCAGAATGTGGTGAGATAAGGATAAACTGGAGAAGGTGGAGGTGTCGGCCCTGCAGGCATCTCCCAAGCATTGTGCCTCCGTGTCCTAACCTTTGCGGACAGTGTCATTGGCTGGTGTCGGAGCTGGCGGCACTGTGGCTTCAGGGGACGGCTTGGTCACCACTGGGGAAAGTGGCTGGGAGCTCAATTCAGAGTCATTTGTGCTGGAGGAGAAGGGAACAGTTGGGTGTTCAGATGATGGATAGAGCCAGCACCATGGGGCATGGTGGTCCTGGCCTTGCAGCCTGCGGGGAGGGAGTGGAATAAAAGTCAGGAGCCCATTGCTCTTGCCAGACTTACGCCTCTTCATCCAGGGGAGATGGAGAGCAGGCTTGGGGGGATTTGGGTGGCAGCTCATCTACCGGAGCAGCCTCATTGAGTCTGACATCCGCAGGCAGTGTGAAGATCCCTGAGACATTGAAATCTATCTCTGCATGAAGAGAAAGGCCAAGAAGTGTTTACTGCACCCCTGCTAGACACTGAGCATGCCCCACGAGCGGACTCTGCAGCAGGGAACTGCAGCTGCCTGGAATGCCCTTCATCCATTCTTCTGCTATTTGTGGTGCTTTTTTTTAATGTTCCCTCTGCTATGGTCCCCAAAGATGGAAAGACAGAGCGAAGGCCTACCTCCAGGGAAGAGTATGTCTGCGTTCTGTATTAGGGCTTCCACGACTCCCACCACCTGAATGGAGGAGACTGAGGCCAAGTCCAGTTGCACAGGGTCTCTGAGAGGCAGAGATGGGAGAGCCATCAAGGAAGGAGTTACGGGAATTAATGCATTTTATGTTAATTCTGGAGGAGTAAAGCCCAAAAAGAAGGACTGCCTCTCTCCAGAAAACCTGCAACCCAGCCAGACCTCACCCTGTGCTCTGCTCTGGCCACAGCAAGTTGGGGCCCAGCACTATGGCGATGTTGCTGGGGGTCATTTTATTCACATGCTGGTGCTCTGCCAGCTTGGCTAAAAACTTTATCAGATACCTACAGGGTAAAAGGAGGACAAGGAAACAGTGAGTGCACACTCAGGAAGGGAATGGTTGCCCCTGGTGAATGCACAGGATTAAAGCAGCCCCATCCCACAGAAACACCTCAAATTGTTGTAGCTGTCCTGGGGTAGGTGGCTGCAGGTGTCTCTCAGGCTCTGTACCCGCTCATCAACGTCCTTTAAGCTGCAGGAGAGAGAAAAGGAGAGCTCAGACCACTTTGTAGGACAAAGATGGACTTGGTGTATGACGTAGAAGGACTGATGATGCATATGATGGGCACTGCTGTATCTTCTTCACTACTCCTCCCACCTCCAAAGTGAGAGGCCAAACAGCTGCTGGGCTGTTGGGCTTGTGAGCCCTGACCCACCTGGCCACTTTGATCCATTCATCGTAGAGCTTGAAGGTCATCAGAGGCTCAGGTAGCTCCCGCAGGTAGGATTTTAATGCGCCTGGAGGGGGAGTGGGGAGGTGATGGAGGCTGGGGTACAGCAGTGACCTCCCACCCCTATATCCTTGCCCCCTGTCACCACACCCACCGGCCACAGCATGGGGGTCTGAGTAAAACTCCTCCAGGGCATTAGAGCCACTGGCCAGGCTGCTCTTCAACTTCCTCAGCACTGAGGCTCCTGCTGCCAGCCGGAAGAGTCCCTGGGGATGGAGCAAAGTGATGCAGGGTGCTGTGGAGTGTTTTTAGGGAGTGTAGGATGGTGAGGGCTGCCTACCTCCTCCTTCATGCCTGAGGCCAGCAGCATCATGACACAGGCCTCGATAGGCAGAGCAATCTCTCGGCCCAAGTTCTTGAGGTGTGTCTGCAGGGGCACACCGTAGTATCCTAGCACTGGCGTTTCTGTGGTAAAGGAGGGCTCTGGGGGAGACAGGGAAATTTTCTTAGGGATTGGGGTCCCGGTGGTATCCAACCATGGTGGCATCTCACTCCAAAGCTGGGGTTAGCTTGGTGGAAGCAGTGCCCATCACCCCATGGTAGGAAGCAACAGCAGGCATGGGGAAAAGAAGCCACCTTTCCCAGCCTTACTGGCTGTTCTCACAGCCATCCCCATGCTACTTTGCAAGTGATTGGATACCTTTCTGGCTGTGGCTCTCCTTCAGCTCTGTCAGAGCTGAGTCCAGAGATTCCAGAGACTGACGGTGGTACTGGGCTTGGATTTCCAGCAGCTGCCAGACAGAGAACAAACAGCCAGTGCTCAGCTTGGTGCTGTCTCCTCTCCAGAGACCCATCCCCAGGACACTGCACTCATAAGAAGAGAGCACCAAGGAAAGCAAAGATACTGCAGGAAGAACTGCAAGGGAAATCCCCTGGATCTGTGGGACCATGTCTGTTGTGGTAGATAGAAGACAAATTAGAGAAGGGGATGAATTGGGACAACTGCTCTATTTGGAGGCATCTTCTAGTGCATGCACAACTAAGCTGTGGCTGGAGGGCTTGTTGCAAATGGAGACAAGGATGGACATACCCCAGGAGATAATTCACATGCTAAGAGGAGAACTTACTCTGACGAAGTAGCTGGCATAGCTGTCTTCTTTGGTGGAGAAGTGGTAGAGGTCAGCCATGTACTCATCCTGGGAAGGGAGACACCAAAAAGAGCATCCTTCCCCCTCCTGCCTGGCACTGGAGGGAGAGGGGATGCCTTCAAGAAGCACCTCATTCAGGGAAGGTGATGGGGGGGGCAGGCTGTGGCTGCATGGGGACCCTTCCTCAACCCTGTCACTTGTGTTTAGGTCATAGCAGTGACCTATCCTACCAAAAGACCCTAGAACTTCACAAGAGGATCTCCCAGCTATGGTAGGTTCTGACAAACAAGGCAAAAAGCTTTCAAAAGGAAACAGCGTGGACATGGAGAAAGATGATGGGAATCAGTCCCCCTGTCATCCAGCACAAACCCCAGCTCAGCTGGGTCTCAGCCTGGGTGCACCCCATGTTCTTCCTGCTCCAGCCCCTGGAGCCTCCTCTCTGCAACAGCTTATGCTTCAAATCCTTTACTTCTGTTCTTCCCCAGGTTTGGGGCATCTCCCTGTTTACACACTGCTGGAAGGCAACTGGTTGGTTGAGCAGGGTAGGCTGCACTGGCTGGCTTGCTCTTGGTGTGGGAGTCACCTTGGATGGAACTGCTGGAGAAAAGCAGGTCTCCAGCCTTGGAGCTGCCCCAAGGAGGAGAGCCAGTGATGTTCTCACCTTGCATTGCTCCACCTTTCTCTTCACTTCCTCCTCCTCTTCCTTCAAGATCTCCAGTTTGTTGGCAGCAGAAGACGTCCCTGGGCCAGCTCCAGCTCCTGCACTGTTACTGGAACTCTTGGCAGCTTGGTTCAGCCTTTGAAGTGGGAGAGAAGAAGCAACACTCATAGCCTCATCATTGGGGACACAGGCTGAAATATTACAAAAAAATAGTGAAATTAGGAAGAATTTATTCTTAGGCTGTCCAGGAAACTGGTGAAGTCACTTTCCCTGCAGGTATTCAAGGACCACATGGATGTGGATCTTTTCCAACCTTAATGGTTCTATGATTCTGTGATTCTATGAATGTGGAGAAGGGGTTTGGGGACAAATTACTGCCTCTTTGGCTTCACTCCCGTCCGTGGGAGATTTGCTCTCCATATTGGCAGAGGGCAGTTGCCTGCTCCTCTCCTCCAACCCAGTTGGTCTCCCACACCATGCTCCATACCGGCTCTTGATGGCATTCCAGTCAGAAATCAGCTTCTGAAGGGTCTTCTTGCGCTTCAGGATGATGGGAAGCTCCTCCTGGAAGACAGGGACCAGGTTGAGTGGCAAAGGTTTGGGGATGGAACATTGGAGCTGGGGGTTGGCCATGACTACCTCACTGAGCTTGTTGAGTGGCTGCAGGATGTCACGCTCTACAGCAATCTCAAACTCAGCCAAGATCTTGGCCAGCAAACTCTGGATGCAGCAGCCCATCTCCAAGGCTCTCCTGAAAGGGAGAGGGGTGAAACAAGCACAGGCTGGAGCCATGCCAGCCTCCATTCCAACATCCCTTACCATACGTGTACCCACGTGGGGACCCAGAGCCAGCCCCCGTCCCCCTTCTGTGCTTGGAAGTTTCCCCTTATCCCCCTTGATGCTGGTGTTTTCCATTTTCTCAGGACAGGGTTTGACAGCCTGGCTTGGAAGTGGAAGCCCCAGAGCCCAGGTAGCAGCTCAGCTAGGTTTTTGCTGTCTTTTCCTACTGACACTTACCCAAGGCTGGACTCTGTGTCCAGTTCCTTGAAGCTCTCAGCCATCGTTGCAGACAGAGCCATCAAGGGTAGCTTCTTCTGCACAGAGCCATAGGTTTGGGAAAAGAGATGATGAGCTGATGTGTGGCAGCATGCTTGCCCTGATGCATACCACCATGGGCAAGGGACAGACAGCCTCCTAAACTCACACTGGCTCCCCACATCTCCCTCTGCTCCAGCTTCCCCTTGGCTTTGGATGTCCCTTCGGCCAAAGCCAGGACACAGTTGGCTGAACAGCTGATTAGAAATTCACTAGCCTTCTCCAAAACAGTGGAGGATCAGAGGAGACTGATGGAGGACACTATTAGGCTCAGCCCTGCCATGGCTTCAAGTGTATGGCAGAATGTAATGTTGATAATAATTTAGCCAAGCTAGGAGAAGAAAGGGTCTGCAGTATCATGGGGAGGGCTTGCTTTCCAGACAGAACTGGTGAGCACCAGCTGGGAAGGAGGTGGCAGGTTCAAACCAAGGAAGAGGAAGCAGTGGTGTACCCATGCCCAGCTGCACCATGCTGCTCCTCGCCGCGGGAGTTCAGGAAAGGGCATTGGCTTAGGGCTTTGCAAAGATGCTATCTAGGACTCAAAGTTTGTGGTGGCTGAGAAGGTGTCCAGGGGGCACTCACCACTCTCTTGTCCATTTCAGCACCGCAGTGCCCCTGCAGACAAGCCTGGAGCCGCTTGGACACGCTGTGAGCTGCTCGCTTGGCTGGCTCGATCCTCTGCTCGATCTGGGGGTGGAAAGGTGGCATCGATGAGCCCTTCTTTGTGTCATGGGGTGCATGTCAGAGCAGTGCTCGCTGACACAGCTGTGCTGGATCTGCCAGTGCTGTGCTGAAGCTGCTGTGTTGGCCCTGGAGCCGCCCTCCAGCAGGCAGGAGTGTTTCAACCCCATAACAAGAAGGTGCCAGTGGGGAGGATCGCAGGTAGGGATGGGGCATGTCCCCACGTGCAGGTGCAAGCTGGCACTCGCCTCACCTGCAGCAAATCTTCTGTCAGGAACTCAGTTGCTTCTTGGGCTCTGTGGAGGGAGAAGAACAAGTCAAGAGAAGAAATGGGGAGACTTCCTCCCACATCTAAACCCTCCTCTCTTTGAGGTCCTGATAGGAGGTGCTGGCTATGGCTCAGACCATCCTACCCAAGGCTACAAGTAGAGCGAGCCCAGGAGGAGAGCACCAAGACCAAGAGAAGCAGCTCCCTATCAAGCTGGACTTCAGGTGTCTCCCCATCAGGTGTCCCCTCATCAGACTGAGCTTCCAGCTCAGGGCACCTAGCTCAAAATATCCCAGTCACAGGGTCACTGTTCTGGTGATAAGTCTGGGGGTAAAACGTTCTCCCAGCTGCCTCTTCCCTGAGGGCAAATCCAAGGCAGCTCCTGCTGGAGCCCTGTCAGCATCTGCCTTTGTTGGGCAGATTGCTGGAAGTTGAGGTGCCACCAGGGGTGGAGCACAGTAACACTGTGGTATGGATGGAGATGTAGACCAGCACCAGCCCCCCCGCAGGGCATAAATGAAGGCAGCTTTCTGATTGGTTTTGCAAGCATGTATGCAGAGTGAATCTTGCAAAGGAAGCTTCTGGTCTGCAGCAAATCCTGATCTAAACCCAATTCAAAACCTAACACCCAAGGCTGCCAAACCTCCATGACTCCTGCCATAGGGGAAAATTTGCTTAGTGGACCCATGTCCTTGCTGCTGCTCTCTGGGAACCTCCTCTGCTGCTGCTTTATCCCCGTCTTGCCACTTCATGTTTCTGTTTTCAGCTCCTGCAAGAACTGACATGGGACGAGCTGCAGGAAACGGGGGTGGTTGGCTTGAAGGCAGCCAAAGTCACGTGAGATCGCAGCCCCGTGGAGGAGAGGCTCTGCGGTGGGTGAATTGCTCTCTTTGGGGCTGCGTGAGCTGCATAGGGCCTTCTGCACACCCAGCCTCAGGCAAAATGGAGGCACATTCAACATGGAGAAGGAAAAGCTCTCTTTGGGGGTAGAGAGGTGGGAGAAGAGATTTGGTTCCCATTGGGAAGTGCAAGAAGGGCAACAGGCGACTGGGTTGCAGCTCTGCCGTGGTGGCTGAAGGCCCCTGATGGACCCGGGGCTGGTCCCCATCAGCCCCTTAGGGATCAGGAGTCTGTGTGCCTCTGTGCAGAGGTGGCTGCAGGAAACGGAGTGAGGGGGTTGGGGAGGGAGGGCCCAGCCCTGGGTTTTGCAAGGGGAGAGCTCTGGAAAGCCAAAAAGCAAAATAAGGAAGTGGTGGAAGTGAGACTGAGCTGTAGGAATACGTTTGAAGCTGGAAGTCCTCCACAGGTTCTGCAACAGGGTGTCCACGCTGCTGGCCAGATGCAGGGCACCAGGCACCCATCTGAATGGAGGGAGCAAGTCCCAGCTCCTCTTGGACATCGCACAGCCTAGGGCATGTGGCTGGGGTGACCCTGCCCATTGCCCTCATGTCCTGGGGAAGCCAACCTCCATGGGCAGCCAGGTTGTGGAGCCCATCACTGGTGAGTAGCAGCAAGCTACCATCCCACTGCCCTGCAGCACCAGGGAGCTGGTACCCACAGCCCTCAGCTTATGCTGAAGATGCTTTAGCCCATCTCCCACATTTTCCCTCTTCCCTGACCACCGGGTGCCCAATCCAGCCTGGTGCCCACCCCCAGGCCCTATATCCTACTCCCTCCCAGCTCAGTGACCCTGGAAGTAGAGAAGTCCTTACCGGCTGGTGGCATTGGGATGGGACAGCTGCTGCCGCATCCGATTGAACTGCCTCTTCATCATCTTGGGAGATGAAGCTCAGCACCCTTTGGTGACGCTTGGCGTGGGACGCCCACAGCCCTTCTGCTGTGCAGTGCTGCCGCTCCCCGAGCACCTCTCCCTCCTTGCTCCTTCCTTCTTCCCTGGTTCCCTCTTTTTCTTTTTGCCGGTTTGTCCCCTCCCCTGTCCCTCCCCGGGGATGCCCTGCCTGCTTTTTCTTCCCCTCCCTTGGGCTCCCTCTCGCAGTCCCTCTCTTTTTCTGAGCTTCCTTCCTGGCTGCAGATCAGGTAAGAGCGGTTCAGGGTTCTGCTCTGCTCTGTGTTCCTGTCACCACCCTAAAAAGTATAAATAACTTAAGCCCAGCCTTAAAGGGGAAATATTATTGCAGCAAACACATAACAAGGCAGGACAGGCACACACTGCTGCTGAGCACAAGTGGGAGGCCCACGCTCTGATTTTCACCCGCCTTGCCGTGTTTACCACCAGCTGTGGTGTGGGAGGGCACTTCAGGGTAATGCACACCCCACACTACCAGGTCATCCCAGCACCCCTCTGCAGATGGCAGAGCCATTCCTTCCCCCTTCCCCTGCTGCCCTTGTAAGGTTGCATGGTGACCACAAGCTTCACGTTTCCATCCTTGGTGTCACTCACTCTGCAGAGCTGCGCTCAGCTCAAGCCACACAGTGCAACTTTTTTTTCTTTTTGCTGAAAGTGTTCCCCCACAGATTTTGCTCCTATTCTGCACGATGCAAAGCTTGCTTTATCTCCGGCTGCAGCTGGGACTTTCCTCCTCCTGCTCTAAGAGCAGAGGCTAAGCTATGTGGAACCAGCATCTTAGCAGGGATGGGAAGTGGTCACTCCAGTTGTGCCCCAAAGCCTGGGGCTGCTGGGCTCTGCTCTTTCTTACTGTAAGGTGCAGCAGAAGAGATCCTCTGTTTCCAAGGGACATAGCTTTGTGGGCAGCATCGGCAGGTGGGTGGTTAGACTAGATGATCTAAGAGGTCTTTTCCAACTTTAATGATTTTAAGGGGAGGACCAAGCAAGGGAATGCTGCCTGAGCATCATTTTGCTCTAAAACCTTCAACCAAGCGGCCACCCACGCATAACTCTCAGCAACCAACCCCCAGCTCTGCACCAAAACTACCCTAATAGAGCTGCTTCCGATCAGCAACCTTGGAGAGGAGGAAGTTTTGCTGTAAAGCCACCAGCCTGCAAACAGCCCTGCAGCCTGGGAGCAGCTCCCCAGGAGCTGGGGGGCACCAGCTCCTGCCCACTGCTTGCCCCAGAGAGAAGGAAGCAGAGCACAGCTCATAACGTTGACGGGGCCTGCTCTCAAACAGGAATTGAGAGCAGATGGGGGACTTCCACCATTCACTCTCCCTACTCATGAGCCAGTGAAACTGGAGCAGTGAGGCCCAAGAGGAGCTGGCAACAGCCCCATGCAGGGCCAACAGCTCCTCGGTGCAGTCAGGGGAAAATGCAGTCAGAAGGCACAGCATGAGGAAAGAATTCTTTATTTCCCATAAATACAGCAGATTTGTCGCGCCGGGCGTTTTTTATTTTTTTTATTTTTGTTTTCTTCCATTTACAGAATTTGCACTGAAAATATATACAAGTCTGTTCAAGAACCAAACAAGATCTGCAAAGAAAAAAAAAAAACCCATACAAAACCCTGAAAAGAGACCAGAAAGGGAAGTAAGACACAGCAGAACCTCAGCATAACGACCTTGCTTCCCCCTCTTCTCCAGCACATGCTGCACCCAATTTCCACCTTCACTGTTCCAAGCAGAGAATACCAAGCACCTCCCTCATCTCCATCACGTGCAGACTGCCTTCTACCTCTGGCAAGCTAATGCAGAGCTCAGTTTGCCCCTAAAACCCAGCTCAAACTAGCTCAGAGATGGGAAGCAGCTCCTATGGCCACAAGCCCCATCAGGACACGGATTGCCTAAGACATGCCCCCTGGTCTCCTCCATGCCTGCAGATCCTCACTCTAGTGTCACAGTGATCAGGGGGCTGGAGCAAGCCCCCTCTGGGCAGGGGTACAAGGCACAGCTGTACCCCCCCGTCCCCGCAGTGCAGAGCTTGATGGTGCCCTCTGGCGATGCTCAGAGCCCAACTCCCATCCTCTCCCCTCCCCAGCCTCAAGGAGAAAGGATTCAGCCCACAGAAGGCCCCTTTTGAATTGTGTCAGCCCTGCGAGGGGCAAGGACAAAACAGGCTATGTTCCAGCCACAGTCCCAAATGCTGCAGTAAAGCGTAGTGGGAAGATGTGCGCTTCCTCCTTGAAGGAGTTCAGTGCCCAGAAGCCAAGGAGCCAGAGCTGAAGCAGATGGGGAGGCACAGAGTGAGCCCTTCCCAGCGCCCACCTCCTACCAACACCTCTACCTGCCATTGGAAAGAGGGGGCTAGGGGAAGATTTCTCACTGGTCCCCAAAAGCAAGGATCACTGCCTGCTCTCTGGTGCTGGGAAGACACTTAAGTCCTTGTTGAGTTCTAGGGTCATCCCATCAGACAGGAAACCACTAGGGCCCACCTGCAAGGCTAGGGCAAGGGAAGATACCCCACAGCTCAGCATTTGCTAACATGAGAGAACAATGCAGAGCATGAAGCAGCTGAAGGGTTGTGGGAGAGGGGACAGATAAGGGAAAGATCTTCCTTTGCTAGGCCTTGCCTCAGGCTGAGGCTGTTAAAAGCATCCTTGCTTCCCACTGCACCAAGAGGGGAAGGCAGGGTTAGAAGAGATGCTGAACAAACTAGAGAGGGAGGGTTGCCTTTGGAAGAGCAGGGAAGGCAACTGTTCAGCCACAGGAAGCTTGACTGCACTCCTGCTCCTGTGGGATGAACATCTCCTGGTGTCTGCTCTCATCCTGGAGGCACACTCCCTCTGGCATTCGCCCGGCTGACTGGAGAATTGAGCATGAGCAGCAGCCCCCCACCCGCCCTCCCCACCTCCTCAGGCTGCTTCAGCCCCACAGGGCTGGCTTCCAAGTGTAGTGCCTACTACATGCAGCCCTAGAGGTTGCCCCAGGACTCTGGTGGGGGGAACTGGTCCACATCCCCCATTTCATTGTAAGTTTGCTCTCCCATGGTGAAGGTCAGCTTGTATCGTAGCCTCACTTTCTCCTGGAGGCAGGGGAGAAAAGATAAGCAGTCAGAAGGAAAGGAAAACATGAAGGACAAGTCATTCAGGTCTCTAGGAAGCAGCACAGAGCACACAGAATATGGATAATTCATTCTGTTTCAGGCAGAGGGGAGCAGGGCTTTGCCTAGGCATCAAGGGATGGTGCTGTTACCTTCTGTGGGTTAGCAAGCAGCAGGACTTGTGTGATGGCACTAGGATGGACAATGGGGTTGAACGCCGGCAGCTCTGTGCCTGAGGGTGGCTGTAGTTTCACCTTCATCACCTGGGGAAAAAGAAAAGCATTCCACACTGCTGAGACATTACAGATGGAGCCCCTGGTCAGATATATAGGGAGCTTTCACTTTCTAAGAAAAAAGAAATATTGTTTTGGGTCCTGCTTCACAGAGCTCTCCCCCACCCTACCTCTCCTGGAAAGGGAGAATCTCATGGGAACTGCCTGTGGACCCAAGCCGCAGCATGTGCCTTACCTTGGGGACAGCAGACTGAAAAACAATGTTACGGATGGGCTGCGGGGCCGTGCTAAGCATAGAAATCACCACCACCAGCACGTCGGGCCTCTCGGGAAGGGCATCCTTAGCAAAGTGGAAGAGGATGCGAAAGCCATGCTGATCATATACTGTCACAGGAAGGATGCTGCCTGTGGGAAAGGCAGGGACAGGGAATAGTCAGCCAAGAAGGAACTGGCAGTCCTTCCCATCAGCCACGCTCCACACAAGCAGAGATACAACCTCCCCAAAATCCAACAGGCAAGCTTTCTCACATTCTTCAATTTATGCACTCTCTTCACACCCTGCCCAGTATTTTCCCCCCCAAGTTTGTGTGGTGAGCTTCCAAACAGTTCATTTCCCCCCTTCCCAGGCTTTCATCCCAGCTCACTGGGTTTGATTGACTCCAGTGGCACAGTGATATTGGCTAGCGAGATCTCTGGGGGCAGCGTGGAGGCAGGAGGCTGTGGTGGGACTGAAGTGCTTCCTGGTGGTGTGGTGGCAACTTTTGGAAGCGTAGCAGGAGCAGGCAGCTCTGAGTTCAGGGGCAGTGGGGGGTTAGGAGAAACACCCTGGAGCACAGGCAGAACACTGGAGTTTTGGGCTGTGGTGCCAGAGCTGCTCCGGTTCTGAAGATCCCTCAGAGTGAGCCTAGGAGGTGGCTGCTGCTTCTCCCTGTAGATTTAGAGAAAGAGAGAGTGAGGAGTGAAACAGGTCACTAAAATGTCTATGTCCATGAAAAGGGTGGGGAGAGATGCAAGACAGCCCTGATCCTACTTACCATCGCACTTGTTGGGACTCTGGAGGCAGAGACTGTTGCAGCAATGTCTTGCCCAGGAGGTCCAAGTCATCCAGGCCACTTGTGAAAGTAGGTTTGGGGGAGGATGTACCTGCATCTGCTTTGACTGGCGCTGCTACCACAACAGGGGTGATGCTGAGCTCATTGCTATCTGATGACTGCAGAGAGTGCACAGAAGCCCCCCATCAGCAGGGTTCCTTATCAACACCATCAATCACTTCCTCATCTACTCCTTTTGTTCCTTCCACCACCCACCCCACCAGCTTCTCCAGCTCCCAGCATGTTACCTGGAAGCTGTTCCAGCCACTGCTGTCACCAGCCTGGGCAGGATGTGGTGCTGGATCATTCAGGCCTGCCAGGAGTAAAAGCAAAAATGGAGCCTATCTGCCATGTGGGTAAGGACACTTAAAGGGGCCTAGATGAGGCATCTGTAACAGATTTCTCTGGTCAGGCAGGACACAGAAGCAGTTGGGCAGAGTCACCAACATGGTCTCCCATCTCAGGCCTCCATCCTTGCATAGGAAGGAGTAGGGAGGATGGTATTTTCTCTGCCCAAAGTTCCTCACTCTGAATCTAGTTCCCACTACAACAGATCCCACTTTCACCTGCATCTGCGGGACCATACTACTACTTCATGCTGTTGTACTTGAAGCACCTGTCCTAGGAAAATACACTTTGTTGGGAAAAATATAACTCCAGAACCTTCTAGGAGTGGCACCACACAAGACTTGCAACTTGCATTTGAACAGCTCTAGAAGTCCCTACACATATATTGTTAATGTGTTTACACTTTGCAGTTGATGTCACATGAAGAGCTGGATGTCATGCCATCTGCTGATGGACATTGTATCAGTTTTGATTTACCTGACAGGTCAGTTTATCCAGAGCAAATCAGAAGGTACATCCCCTGTAGGTTCTCTGGGTGTCAGAAAAACACTATGAGACTGAAGTTCAGAATCAAGCCAGAGTCTTTCCTGCCTTTTCCCCTGCTCTAAGTGTGGGTGACATCTTGGTTTTTCACAAGTCACCTCTCCCAGAGCTCTCCCTCATTCATGCTCCTGCCACAAGAACCACCATCCACTCAGACTCTCCATGGTGAAGAACGTAATGGGAAGCTTTTGCTCTGGTCTTCTCACCTAAAGACATAAGTTCATCATCCAGTAAGGAAACAGAACCAGCTTGGTCAGGCACAGGGACTGCTGAACCACCTGAAAGGGTGGGCAAGGCTGGGTAGGAAGGTCCTGTTGCTGGGAGCTCCAGTCCTGACAGATCCAGAAGCGCAGAGGTGCTGCCTGCAAAGAAAACACAAGGTGAGAAGGATTGGGATAAGGTTTCTGTCTCAGAGTGCTGAGATGCAGTTCCCATCCTTCATTACACTTGGAAGAGGGAAATCCTCATCTGTTCTCTCTCACACAGTTCCCTCCTTTCACGCTACAGTCATTTCCATAAGCCATTCCCTTATCTCATCAGCCTCTGACATTCTGCAGGTATCCCCTTTCCACTTCTCTCAATCTTCTTTTATGCCAGAGGAAATCAGCAGTAGGGTCTCTGTGCTTCATCTCCCTATTCCCTAGGTCTTCTCACCTCGAAGGGGACCAGCCACCATTTCCCCATTGACCTCTTCTCCCCATACGAGCTGCTTGTAGAGATTGATCACCTGTGTCAGGTTGTCATTGGCTTGCAGGATCTCCGCTGAAATGGAAGAGGTAGGAGATTTAAAAAAGTAGAGAAACCAAGACAGTGACTTTTATACCCATCTCAGTCTATTTCTTCTAAGTAAGGCCCAAGGAGCTGATGATATCCCACCACTGGCAGCACTTCTGCCTCTGCTGCTGCATAAAAATACATTGACAGCTCCAGCTTCAGCAGCATAAGCACAAAATTTTCTGCCCCCACCTAGCACCAAACCATAGAATAGCCAGACTATAGCAAGCAGCCACCACAAAAAGTGGCAGGCTCTTAAAAGATGCTGTATCACAGGCAGCCCAAGCATCCTCCCTAATAGAAGATAGAGTGAGAAGCAGACAGAACAAGAAAGGTCAGGGTCAGGTCTGCTTACCCAAAGCTTCATCATTGTCTTCTGTGTCACTGGCAAGCCGGAAAAGCATGGGTCTCATGCGCTCACAGCGCTGATACAGCTCCTGGGGGAAAGAAGGGGCACTGAGATGAGCAGCAGGATGTTCAGATAGGGTACAAACTAAGCAGGAGGAACACAGGAGAAACAACTGTCTCTGCTAAACCCAGGACGACACTGGGATAGCCTCTCCTCACCTTCATAAGGTCCTCATTGCTCTCTGTTGTCTCCCCCTTGCTGTAGTTTGTCACCATCTCTGTCAGCAGCTTCACGTTGTTGTTCACCTCCTCAATGGCATTCACTCTCTTGGAGATCTTTTCCATGCGCTTCTGGTCCTGAAGGGGAAATGCATGTCCTTGCTTGCCCGCAGTGTGAGGAGGAAGGAAAGTTGGGCCAGCCAACACACCAACGCCCTGACTTTAGTCACAGCAGTGCTGCCCCCCAGACCAGACTCCACTTCAGTGGGAAAGCCCCAGGTTATTTCTGCACCAGCACTTGCCAGACAGGGCTGGAACCACCACAGATCTTGTGCTGCAGTAGCTCCACCTACAGTCATTTCTCCAAGTAGCCAAAGGATGGCACAAGTCATACAAGGACTCTTTGGCACTGCTGCTGAGCAACTGATCCACTGCCCTGTGGTACCAAGCACTGCCATCCAGGCCATGGCTCCCTACCCTCTTTTTCCTCAGCCATACCTCCTGAACCATCTCCTTGATGAGCTTGTTGGCAGCCCGAAGGTCCTCAGGATGGGAACTTTTCAGGAGACGTGCCAGTATCTGCAAGAGAGGAGGAATCTCTGAGTCCAAGCTGAGGGATGGCAGCTGACATTGCCCTTGCAGCACTAGAGCTTGTGGCAATGCCCTACCCAAAAGAAGCCAGGGAGAGAAATACAACTTGTCTTCCTTTCCCCACTGTGGTTCTGGTTGTGTAAGAGAGGTCTTTCTGTGAAAGTCTCCTGCCTTCAAACCTGCCCCTCCCTGCCTGTTACTCACAACAGAGACCCTGGAGCACAGCAGCACAAATCCTGCGAACAACAAAACTTGTTTTACTCAGGGAGATGCCATGGGGTTGCAATGGGCTATTCTGGTCTCCACACATGCTCCTTTTGCAGCTGTAATTGGCAAAGAGGGAGACCAACCATTTTCTCTCCTACTTTATAGTCACTGAACAGTCCTTCAGGACATCTACAATTCCCTATTTGTGATCTATGGAAACAGATTATGTACCCTGCAGCAAGCTGAGATCACATCTCTACTGATGAAATAGACCCAGAGAAGCCTAATACTTGCTTAAACATATCAGAGGTTTGTCTGAATGGTGACATGACTGATAGAAAGGCAATACAGGATGAATCCAGGAAGATACAAGTAGCTGGGCTATAAGCACACTGCAGTGGTGTGAGTGGGGAAAAATTAACATCTGGGGCTGGGATTTATTTAAGCCTTATGGCCAGATAACTCTGGAGCCTGGAGAGAGCAAAGCAAACCTCTCAGAATCTGCTGGGCTAACATCAGCATGTCACTCATTGCACCATCCAGCAATTAAGAGCTCCAAAGGTCAAACAGACCCACATGCTTCACCTAAGGCTGTTTCCTTTGTTGTAATTTTGCAGTAGGCCCTCAACATTCCTTTGATGCATTTCCTGAAGCATGCAGACTCTTGACTCTTACTGGATCTTCTACTCTGGAGTACAGGAGACCTCAGAGCAGAGAAGATGTTGCCCTCTGCTCTTTACCTGCATAGACCTCTTACCTTTGATTTCTCTTCATCATCAAAAATGATGTTTTTGGGCCGAGGAGGAGGTGGTGGAAAAGGAGCATCATCAGGCAGTTTTGGGTCAGATTTCACAATACCTGCAGTAGAGACCAACAGAGATACTAGGAGGCCTCACCCACTGTGGGGGGACACATTACCACCTAGGTCAATTCTTTCCTAACAGCTCATCAAGCCTAGCTGGAACGCAGGGGATATAAGGGTCTACTTCTGCCATCCATGATCTTAAATTGTGTTGTTATGCAAGTACTACCCCTTTCAGCACTGTCCTGTCTTTGAAAAATCCAGCACTCAGTACTACCAAAGTACTTCCATCCCTTCAGCACCAATCCATTCCAGTGCGCCACCCCCTGTAGGGAACAAGCAATATTTTCCTCCAACTCATTAAGCACTTCAGACCCTCTGCAACTCTTCTGCCCATCCAGGAGCTCCAAGGCACCCATTTCTTCAGCAGCCCTTTCTGTGGAACCTGGCATACCTATGGATGTGCTGGGTCTGTGCAGAGAGTATGCAGAGCCTGTTTTAGATTCTGCCTGGATGAATAAAGAGAAAAACCTTCCAGACCACTGCCTCTTACCTTGTTTCTTTAGCATCTGGTAGGCCTCCAAGATCTTCACCTCGTGAGGCAGCCCCAGTGTCCAGCTGTACATCAGCTCCAGGATCTTTGACTTCACTTTTTCTGGTGTCCGGCTGCCAAGATACTACAGAAACAGAGAATAGGTGACTTTATGCTCATATGAGCTGTTGCAAGCCCAGCCTGTTCCCCTCCTCTCCTCCCCCCAGAAGTGAAACAGTTCCCAACGGCACAAGGAAGAGGAAAGAGGAAGCAAGCAGGAAAGCTCACGAGGCCCTTGCAACATGTCCTGTGCCACTACAGGAGGTGGGAGAAATGCTGGGCCAGCAGACCCTTGGCAACACCCATGGATGGGTGGGAATGCTCAGGAGGGTCTTTATCACCTTGTGAAGGAAAGCATGCTGCTATCAGAAGCTGCTGGGAAAGGCAACCCTTCAGACAGCAGGACTGGGAGGTGAGATGAAGGGCTGTAGGTGACAGTCCCCAGGGCAAGATCCAGCACACCCTCAAGCTGCATGCTGCATCACAAAGTGCCTGACACTCTTTATAGCACGCTGGCAAGCCACAATCACCTCACTGCTGGATGCAGCTTTCCCAGTACTGTGCAGTCACCCTTCACTCTTATGCCATGGGTCTGCTGCGTGCTGTTAGTAACAACAGCAAACATGCTTCCAGTGGCTTAAGGCAGACTACATCCTCTAGATCACCTCAGCAAGATGACTGCAGAATGATACTTTTACAGTCCCTGGATATTCAGATATTCATCCACACAGATCACAAGCTATGACTGATGGCTTCCAGTTTCCCTTCGTTATATTTTGTCTGTTTTTCCTTAACTCCATCCTTGCTGGCATCATGAGCTGACTGCCCTGGCTGAATGGAACAGCGTGCCCAGTATGTGTTGCTGCAGAAACAGCAGCATCAGCAGAGGAGCAGGTAAGGACCTGGTCCTTCAGATGGACTTGCCAGAGCACTGCTAACCAGGCCTGGGCTTGTCCTCAGTCTCTCAAACAGACTGGCATACCCTGAAGAGATAAGAGTCACACTGTCAAAGCTCAGAAAAGTTCCCAAGCACAAAAAAGGCATAGAAGAAATGCAGCGAAGGTGACTCCATGCACGCTGATGGGCTCAGAAATCTCACAAGTGCTGACTCCTTCAGGTCTAACTAGCCCTCAGCTTCCTGCAACAACAACAAAAAATCAGCCTAGAGCATTGGGTGAAAGCTCAGCTTCCCATTGGAAAACTCAACAGGAACATGGATTAAATCTCTTCTCAGTATTGTCCCATTTTCCCTACGCTCCAAAAGACCTCTGGCCCCTCTGCTCTACCACTTCTTCCCAAAGTCCTCTTTCCACCATCATCACCCCCAGGAGGATCCCCAGGGACCCACCTTTGGTGACACCACCTTGATGAGCTCGTTAAGGAAGCGGAACTTGCCCACCTCATCATGGAAGCGCTTGCCGCAGCTCTTCATGCAGGACTCCAACACCTGGGAGAGGACGAGCCTATCAGCTAGGTCAACATTGGGCTTCTCGCCAAGCACAGAACCTGAAGCTTTCCTTACAGCATCTCCAGGGATAGGGCATCCATAGCTTCCTTGGACAACCTGTCCTGTCACTTCACCACCCTCTGAATGAAGACTGTCTACCTAACATCAACCTAAATCTCGTATTTTTTAGTTTAAAGCCATTCATCACTGTTTTATCACTGTTAAAACAAGAAAGTCAGTTCCCTTCCTGCTTATGAGCTCCCTTCAAGTACTGGAAGGCCACAGCATGGTCTCCATGGAACATTCTCTTCTACAGACTGAAGAAACCCAGCTCCCTCAGCCTGTCTCCACAGGAGAGGTGCTCCAGCCCTCTGATCACCATGGAAGAGGACACCCTTAGCGCAGCAGAGCCATCCTGAGGCAGAGAGCTCAGAAACTCTACATTTCACAGATCCACCACATGATAAGAGGAACAGAAAACTTCCCAATGACTCCCATGTTCCTCCCTAAGGACAATGTCTTCCCCACCCGTCACCCTCCATTGGGTGCTGCCACTGTCACCTCTCTCCCACCCCATGCATCGGGGTTTTCCCAGAGCACTACAAGTATCTGGTGGGACACCCACACTGCCCTCCACCACATCTTGCCTTACCGTGAGGGCTTGGATGGCCTCCCATTCCTGCGGGGACTGGATCTTGTGGGCAAGGAGCCGGGTGGCGAGCGGAGGGCTGGAGGGAGAGGAAAGCTGCATGGTGATTGAGGAAAGGCCCACCCAGCCGTGCTATTATGGGGGCAGGAGAGCACGTCACAAACTGAAGGCACTGACAAAGCACCGGACCGCGAGGCCTGAGGCCCACTCACCCCTCCAGCTCCTTGTTGAGCTGCTCGCAGAACGCATTAATGCCATCCCAGTCCAGCTCCTTGTTCAGCGGGTTGGTGGCCTTGTCTGCGGGCGGCAGAAGGGCAGTGCGAGTGAGGCGGGTCCCCTCAACCCCCGTCCGCCCCCCCCCATCTATCCCCGCCAGCACTCACTGATGCGCGCCTCCAGCGTCTCGGCCTCCATGGCGGGGCCGCCGCCGTTCCTCAGCGGGGCCGCCACCGGCCCATCGAGAGAGCCCAGAAACCTCTAGAGCGCCGCCGGCTCCACCATAGAGTGCCGGAAGTCGGAAGTGGAGAGCGCCGCTCCGCGCGCCCCCTACCGTGGCACCGCCCGAGTTACCATAGAGTTCATCGCGTGGGGGAACGAGTGAGACGCGGGAAGAAGGCCTCCAGGAGGAGGGTATAGAGAGGCGATTGAATAGAACCGGAAACCAGCGGTCGCATGGAGCCTAACCGGAAGAAGCCATTCTGTTGCCAAGTGAAGCTACTTCTGGTGGAACCGCAGACGACTTCCGCCTCGTGAGGAGCTGCGTGTCCTTTAAAAGGACACGAGCCGGCCAGCGCCAGCGCATGCGCTTTGCGTGTCCTCCCCACTCTGAGGGGAGCTGAGCTCAGGCTTTTAAAATGGCGGCGGCAGCTCTTCTGTGGGGCTTGGTGTTTTTAGGGCGTAATGATATCAAGCCTGCTTCTGCGCTTCTGGAGGAGTTGTTTTTAAAGAGTTGTTAATCTTCTGTCTTTTTCCTGCTTGGTGGAACTTAAGGCCTCCAGGAATAGTGAACAGCTCTCTCCTTTCTCTTTGTAGCTATTAATACAAACAGTGGCACTTAATAAAGGCTGTTTTCTCTGCCTGCCTGTGGTTTTGGAGGGAGCACCGTGCATTCCCTGTGCAGTGCTTTACATCACTTACAGAGCAGATCCCGCGAGGAGCTGCCCCAGCGTCACCCTGATGGCTTTTCCGGATGGGCAGCCATTGTGTTCAGGGGAAACTTGGCCATTAAAAACTACCTTCTGGTGCCTGAATGCAATTCTTTTTTTAACTCTTACCGCCTCGCCTCACAAAGCTTTTTTCAGGGCCTTTCTTAGCAAATTGCCACATCCTTTGCGTGTTCAGGCACGTTTTACGTGAGTTATTTCAGTCCTATGAGTCACTCCTGCCTATTACTGCTACCTCTTCAATTTTTCTGAGAATCCTGAAGTCATTTGCGGGACCTCAGTACTGCTATTGTAGGTCACGTGTGATCTGAGCAGAAGGTGCGTGTCTCTGCTCCCTGACCCAGAAAGAGATTGGAGCAGTGTTTTCTTCAGGCTGCTGTTTCAGTCTTTTGCTCAAGTCTCACTCTTTAAATGTTTATTTTCCTCACTTCGGCATCAAACAGTTTTAAGCAAGCATAAGGCGAATGGCAGGCTGCACCTTTTTTCGGCTGGCTGCAAACAATGGCAAATGAACTCATCCATAACACTGATGTTAACGGCAGCATTTCAGGCCTTTCTTTTCTTGCTTAGAAACTTGGCAGGCACCTTCCCCTTTGGTTGCATCTGCTTTCTGTGCAACTCAGATGAGATGTTGGGGGGAAGTTTTTTACGGAGAGGGCGGTGAGGCACTGGCACAGGCTGCCCAGAGAGCTGTGGGTGCCCCATCCCTGGAGGTTCAAGGTCAGGTTGGATGGAGCCCTGGGCAGCCTGAGCTGGTGGGTGGCAGCCCTGTCCACAACATGGGGTTGGAACTGGATGATCTCTGAGGTCCCTTTTAGTCCAAGCCATTCTGTGGTTCTATGAAAAAGATCTTCAAAATTCTGCTCCCCATAACCAAGCTTGATGAATCCCGAGAAAAACCTTACTCAACTCATTTTTACTGACAGCTGGAATCCCAAACAAAATTTAAAGCCTAATGGAGCGAGACGCTCCGCGTTGTAATTAACGCTGATCCAGAAGGAAAATACTGAAACTATAATTAGCATGCAGCCAGTTGCAGAGAAAAGTGATTACGCACAAGCCGGAGGCCCGGGTAGTTTGCATGCCAGGGAAACAGCAGCTTGGGCTGGGAGCTGTGCTGTCCCACAGAGGGCAGCAGCAGGCAGGAGATTGGCTGCTGCTGCTCAGCCGTGGCTTGAAGCCACATTCGTGGTGAATCATGGCACAAACAGCGTCGGGGAGGGATGCGGGAATGTCTGGGTGTGCTGTGCAAGGGTTTTTCCGGGCAGGTAGGCCTCCCCAGCTGGCTGTCTGCATCCAGTCACCTTCGCTCTGCTCCCACATTTGTTTGGTTTCTCTCTAGTGTGTCTCTGTGAACCGTGCAATGTTTGCAGATGTGCTCGTGTGCGGGAGATAGAGGTATGGTGTGCTTCCTGTTGGCTCTGGCCACTGGTGTTCCCTTTCCCCTGCCACATTCCTCTTTCTGTGGCAAAGCTTTCTGCCAGAGACCTTTCACTTTCCTGACAATATTGTGGTCTTTTCTTCCCTTTTCTGATTTCCCTGCTCCAGATGACTGCAGAAGGCAGTTACTGCGTTTTTGGCTACCTGCCCTTGAAACAAGGCTTGCAGCTCCTCTCCTAACATCTCAAACCATGCACCTCTTACACGATCCTCTGGATATACAGCCCTGCTACACCTGACCTTTGCTCATTTTTCTTTTGCAATACTTCCAAGCACCCTTCCCAGTTCTTGCAATTATAGAGCCAAGTAAAGAGCTGCATACTTCTCCAGAGGGAGAGCAGGTTTGTGCTCCTTTCATCTAATAGGAAGTTTCTTCTTCCCTTGCATATGCAGCACTTTCTTGTGGTATGCAGTCGCCACCAGGATCATTCCCTTTCATTTCTTTCAGCGTTTCCCTTCTTGCTGCAGGAAGGCCTGTCTCCACTGATCAAAGACAACTGCAGGAGGAGAATGAGGAAATAGAATGTTGGAGAATGGAATAGAAAACCTGCTTGGAAGATCTCTGCTTGGAGTGAGACTCAAGGAAATCCATATCCGTATTTGCTGCCTCTGATTCCCTATTGTTAGTGTGGGGGTGGCAGAAGGTAACCTCCTACTGTTGTTAGGAGTAGGGATAGAAGCCCAACTCTTGGCTGTCGCCTGGGGGCTGATGTATTATACATCTGGGTAAGCCAAAACCAACAGAGGGAGAGGAAGATCTGCCAAGTCGCAGTGAGAAGAGCCTGGAAGGCCATAGGGACCACCAGGGGGCGCGTTAATGAAGTAATTCTCTGCACAGCTTCTAACTGGAAAAGATACTCTACTGATAACATGCACTTGGGATTGAAGTGTTGAGAGAGGCACTCGAGGAGGTGAGCAGTTTAACCTGTTCTCACTCCAGCCCCGAATCGCTGTCTTATCTATAGTAGATTGAAGAGATGTAGTTACAAAACACAAGTATTGGAAAAAAAAATGCCTTCAGAGCCTGGATTTTGCAGAGGTACAGTTTGGCTTTAAAGAAGAGGGAAAAGAAGAAAAATCATTTTTTGAGAAAAAGGCATTTTTCTCAGGCAGCCAAGCATGGTTTGAGCAGAGACCAGTAACATGATACGAGGAATCCTGGAGTGGATCGGGGAGCCCAGATGCAGCAAATCCTCGAGCCCGACTGACAAACACATCCCTGCATTGCGGTGACGGTGAAGTGTGTGACTTAGCAAAGCATTTACTGGGGATGTGTAGTTCTGCAGCAGCCTGGGGAGCTCAGAGATGCAGCCTTGCGCAGTCTCTCCTCCCGACGCAGCATGGGGAGGAGGCATTCCCACTGCAGGGTGCCCCGGTGCCTTGCGCACGTGCTCTCAGCTTGTGCTTGGCAGCTGGGAGAGCTGAATAGACACTTTTTGGCCTGGAATTGAAAATCTCATGTTGCCAGCAGGCCTGGTTTGGCTGCAACTGCCTCAAGTTCCCTTGGAAACTTTAGTGCTGGCTCAAATCCGGACTGTGAAATGGCAGGAGCAGTGGCTGTGCCTCCAGCCTGGCCGCTTATCCTTCTCTGCTTGCTCCAGTGCCAGGGCACAGCAAGCATAGGACTGGGATTAAAAAGGGAACTGAAACCCAGGTGGAGATACAGAGTTGTGTGTGTATTTCTCAAGGATCATCCCAGCCTTTTGTGCGCTCTAGCGTGGTGTGGCAGATTTTGTCCCTAGGGACAACTCGGGGACAGTTTGGGCTGGGTACTGTTCCCAATAGACTCAAAGTGTCATTGAGCGTTTAACTCTGTGGTTGAGAGCTGTGCCCTGCTCCTCACTCTTAGTGCCAGGAGCAAAACAGCTCAGTGCTGTAAGCCTGGATCTCACTTTTGAAGTGCAGTCCCCTGCAGCAGCTGCTGGAGGCAGCCAGAGCCTTTGTTTACCCGCTAATCCTTCTCCCATTTCCACTTTTCCTCTCTGAAGAGGGAAAATGTCACAAAACAGGTTGAAGGTGAGTGGGTAGGGTGTGAGCGTGTGCTTGGCTGAAACTGGGAAAGGTTCTGTCTGCTGGGCAGGGCTGAGCATGCAGTGTGACTCAGTGTCCCAGGCTCCATGTTGTGGGATGCTGGCCATGTTTGACCTCCTGGCTTGTGGAGCGGTAGAGGCAGTGTGGTGATGAGGCGGAGACCGTAGAATGATGGAGTACTCTGGGTTGGAAAGGACCCATTAGGATCATCAAGTCTAATTCCTGGTTCTACACAGGACCACTTAATCAAATCCAGGGGCTTCTTTAGCTCTGGCAAGCTCAAGGCCATGACCACTGCCCTGGGGAACCTGTTCCAACCCTGTGATGAAGAACTTTTTCATGATATCCAACCTGAAACCCCTGAAAAACAGAAGGGAATCCAGTAAGTAACTGGTTCACAGCAGCCTGCATTTGGGCCATGCCTTGACTTTCGACTCATCTTTGGGCTCAGAGACCTCTTAGCTCTGGTGATCCTCACCCATCTGTTTGCTGGTGGGCACTTGGCTCTTTCCATCTCTCCCTGAGTTGGTTCCTTGGGGAGCTGTGTCTCCATCAGATCCATTGAGGAAACATTCACACCCCTTTCCTAATGAGACAGAGTGAGTAATAGAGATGTTCCTCAGGGACAGTGTTGTAAGTGGTGCTACATGCATGGTCAGGACCAGAGAGCAGGTTTCCACTAGCTTCTCCCTGCTATTGTGTAGCAGACACTGATGCATGTCCCATCTTGACAGCAGAGATAAGCTGTCTGTGTGGTGGTGGGAGCTTATGTCACAGCTGCAGCCACCATTCCTCGCATTGTTCTTATCAAATCTCCTGGCTTGCCAAGTCTGTTTGTTGCATGCTGAATGGCAGTGTGTTTGGTTCTCCGTATGATAAGATTTGTCTGGTGTTACTCATGTCCCAAGCATTTTGCTTGTAGTCCTCTTCCCCCCTCTAGGGAGCAAGTGATCTCTGTCCAGGAATTGGACTGCGATTAGGGCAGTGTCTGCTTCGAGGCAGGATGGGCTGCAGAGTGGAGCAGTGCAGAGCAGCCCAGAGATATGCAACCATTGCCTGGCCCGGCTCTGTTAGCAGTAATGGGGAAAGTAACAGCAGCAAAAAGAGACATGGGCTGGAGGGAAGGGAGCCAGAGAGAGCAAATGGCACAGCACGACCACTGAGAACGCAAAGTAAACATCCTCTGTGGCCAAGCAAGGGCTTTTATAAACTACTGACCATCTTGGCGGCTGCATGAGAAGGGTCAGAAATGGGAATAAAGGCTCATGGGAGCATCAAGAGAAGGGACAGAGTTCCATATGGGACTGATCAGCCGAACAGCATGTCCTCAAGTACATGACATGTCCCTCAGTGCCTAGTATAGCCCTAGAAAGGGAGATTCGGTGTCCCAGCTGCTGCTGATCACCCTGTGGTACTGTGCAAGTGCTCCCTGACCCTGCAGGTCAGCTGCTGGCTTTGAGAGCTTTCTTTGAGAGCTTTGGGAGCTCTGAGTGAGGCTGTGGCTGTAGTTTTCCTCATGCCTGCATGAGTAGAGTCTCTGCACTGTTCCCTAGAGTTCCCGCAGTGCTTTCGGGTCTGTCTCATCTCTCCTCCACGTGGCTTGCTCTGGAGGTCCATCTGTGCATTTCTGGTGCCCTTTGCTCTGGTAGCAGGGAGGGCAGGAACGGGGAGCGTCAGTTCTGTGGGCCTGGGCTTTTCTTAGGTCTGCTTTAGATGCTTGCAGTTCTCTCTTTAGAAGTCCATTTCCCGCACTGAGTCACTCATTTTGGGATTTTGCTTCCCTTTTTTTAGAGCTTTTCTTTTCCATTTCCATCTGGTTTGGTTTTTACTGTTTCATTTTGCAGGACCATCAAAGGGAATGCATTCTAGCTAATTTCAGAGCAGCAGAAGCAGATAGTTTCAACTTGACAGCTCCTTCCTCTGCAGACCTCAGCCACAGCCTTGGATCCAAAGCCCCTCCAGACCCTCTCAAAGCTGATGGGGTAAGATGGCTTGCTGCTTCCTGGCACATACGAGAGGTGTGAGTGTTTAGCAATGTGAGCATAGGAGAGAGACTTTTTTCTTTCCTTCTTTCCAGCCCATGAGCTGTTAATTCTTGTGGCTTTTCATAACTTGCTATTGCTCCATTAGCATTTCTTTCTCTCTCTTTCCTCTTTTTTTTTTTTTTTTTTTCCAGTGGATGAGCCACCCTTGGCATCAGTCCTTGTGCGTGTGACTCAGACAGATTCTGCTTGTCTGAAGGATTCCTGCAAATCCTCAGAGTTGTCCAACCCGCCTCGGCGCAGTGCTGGAACCTGTGAGAAAGGCGTTGGGAGTGAGCTGTGCAGCACCAGCAGCTTTGTTCTATGGCACTGGGCATGGAGGCTCTGGCTGCATTCTCACTTCATGCCCTGGTGGTGGTGTGGGGCTGGACCCCAGCACTGCTGCTCTGAGCTTGATGGAAGGAGGTCTCCGTGGACATTTTGTGTATGGCGCAATTCTGCTTTTCTCTTCTGCTTGTTCAAGTTCTAGCCAGCTGGCCTCATGCTGTCTCTGCTGTGGGAAATGATCCCCTTGAATTCAGGAAAGTTGGGCTTGGGGCATCTTGGAAGTCCCCTTGTTTTTGTTGTTGGAAGGAGACCATTCATTTTTAATGTGTCTAGCTTTCCCATGTGCAAGATGAGGAGCCTGCTGTCTTCCTTACTCAACGGTGAAAGAAAGCACATGGAACACAAGACCTCATGAAGTTGATTCTCTGTAGAAAGCTCTGTGGAAGAGACTTTACTTGTTTAGCTAATATCTCATCCAGCAAAGCAGGGAGATCCCAAAAAATATGAGAGTGAAAAAAGCTATGACCTTTCTATGTATCTTGTCCTTTGCCATTCTTGAGGAAAGTTTTTAACATAAGTGCATTTTTATCTCCAGGCGTGTTTTTCAAAGCCTTTCCCACAACCAACATTCCTGACATGCCCCACGAGGGAAAGAATTAGAGAAATGAAGGCTGGAAATGGAATTGGGTGGCATGTAATCAGTCCTCTGACCTCTTTTCCATACATTCTGCCAGTTCTCCTGCCCCTCGGGCAAGCTGAGGACCCATAGCACATGACTCATCTGGTTGCTTGAGTTGGTGTCTGGTGTTATGAGCCAACTTCCATGCATGCAAACTCCTTTCCTCCTCTCCCCTTCCACGACTCATACTCCACAAAAATGCTGCCACAGACTTCATTGCTTCCCAAGGGGGATGTTCCCTTGAAAAGCAGAAGGCTGTAACTCGGTCCTGGGGATTGAAACCATCCATTTGTGGCACATTTGAACTCCCCATGGTGATGAGAGATGTCAGTCACTGTGGCACCTTTCTGACACGATAGGGAAAGAGATGGCAGGTGAGGCTACAGCCTTTCCTTCTGCTCTTAATCTGCTCCACTGTTTTGGTTCTGGTTCCCCTTTTCCCTCCTATGTTAGAATTATTTAATCTGGAAAGGAGGCAGCTCAGGGCAGTCCTTATCATTCTCTACTACCAACCTGGAAGGAGGCTGTGGCAAGGTAGAAGTCAGTCTCTTTTTCCAAGTAATAGAATGAGAGGTGATGGCCTCAGGTTGCTCCAGAGGAGGTTCAGGTTGGATACTGAGGAAAATTTCTTCTTAGAAGGAGTGGTGCTGCAGTGGCACAGGCTGCCCAGGGAGGTGGTGCAGTCACCGTCCCTGGAGGTGTTCCAGAACCTCCAGAGGTGTGGATGTGGCACTAAAGACGTGGTCAGTGGGCATGGTGGGGATGTGCTGACAGTTGGAGATGGGTGATCGCAGTGGTCTTTCTGACTGTTAATGAATCTATGATTCTGTGATTCTGTAATTTCCTGCTGCCCTAGCTCTGCAGAAAAGGTGTTTTGTTTTTTTTTTCTTCCAAATTTTAGCTCTTCAGCTAGCTATGTCCGTCCTCCTCTGCGTTTCCCACAACCTTAGGAAGAAAAATTGCATCGTAGAGCTGAAGGGAGGTGATGCTGGTAGGGCTCCTACCAAATGTTGGTGTTCTCTAATCCCAAATTTCCAGGTTCAGAGTGTGGATGCTACTTTTATACTGCCCAGAGAGGCTCAAGGGGATGCACACCCAGGGAGCTGGGGTATGCGGGGTGGTAGGGCTTTACACCTTGTCTTCCAATCCTTTGTTCTTTCAATTTTAGTGGAGGATTCAAGTCCTTCTGTAGAGGACCCATCCAGTTAAGAAGCAGGTTAGTGCCCATAGGCACTGCTTTCCCTGTGCTTATCATTGCCTTGGCTTTTGCATTTCCTGGACAATCCTCTCCTGTACACACCCTCCAGATCCACAGACCTGCTTATCCAGTCTTCTGCTTACCTCACTGCTTGCTGAGGTAAGTATGTTTTGTTCTCGCCGTCTTCCTCCATTAGGAAGCTGGCTGGCTGACAGAGCTTAGGGATAGGTTGGGTGAAGGTTGTGGCATTATCTGATGAGAGGCAAACCAAAGTCTCCCTGGTGCAGGATAGTCTTTTCAAAATTGTGGGCTTTTTGTGTGTGTGGGACTGGGAGAGATAGAGGCAAAATCCTGGGCTTAGCTTCTGGAAATCCACCCCACAGCCCTCTAAGGCAGGAGGCTTCATAAAGAAGGGGAAACTGAGGCAGAAATGAGCCTTGGTGAGGACTAGAGGGAGGAAATGTTACCGGAGCCTGAATGAGGTCAGAGAACATGGTTTAAATCAGGTCACTGCTTGATATTTATTGTGTAGGGTTTTTCTTTTTTCTTTACTCTCTCCCTGAAATCCTTCCCCAGAGGCTATTCAAGGAAATAAATAGCCAGTGGAAAGGGACAATAGCTTGCTGTGGAGTACAAATTATATGAAGCAGTAGGAAATAATAGCAGAGTGAACAGCTGCTGCTCCGAGAAGGAATGCGTGCTCTCTCCAGCTCCTCTTTGCCTTGAACGGGTGCCGATCCTGGTCTGCAGCACAGACTCCTTGGTGCCTCGGATGCAGATCCTGGCAGCCCACTGGGGAGGGAAGCATTGGTTCTGGCATACAGTGTGGCTGCTGTGTGGTAGTGGTGGTGGCAATAGGTGCTGCTGTCAGAGGTCACCCCAAGGGCTCTGAGCCCCTGTGGGTGCTCCTGGTGGCTTGAGGCCTCCCCAGGGCTATAGGGAAGGCCAGGAAGGAGTGTTAGCCCCAAACCCTACCTTTTGGGACCGTCTTTCTCTTCCAGGAACATGGCAAGGCCTCTTCCAACTCCAGCGGTGTCAAAGTGGCTGTCCCACATCAGTGTAGGCAGCTGCCCTCCAGCCAGGGTTGGCATGGGATGGACCTTCGTGTCAGGGGTTGTATCCCTACTGTAGGATGATCTCTTTTGGGGTGAAAGGTTTCTTGGTCCCTTGCACTGGTGACCACCAGCTTCCACACCCATTCTTTATGTTTTCCTCACTGCATAGCATCCTTTGCAGATGCTCTGTAGCCAGATTTCCTCTCTTTTTGAGGTTTATATTTCCATCACATCACCATTTCCCTAGGCTTGTGATTTCTTTGGGGAAATAACCAATCCACCTCCTTCCCCCTCCAGTCATCCCAGTCATCACCTCCTATTGCGCCGGAGGATTTCAGCCTTTCTAGGGTTCCCTTCCTACGTGGGGAGCACACCCCATTGCATGAGCCAGACCATCTGCACGGAGCTGGCTCCTGACCATGCAGAGGTTACAGATGAAGGAAGTCTCCAGCACTGGCAGAATAGCTGCCGGGTTTCCCACTATTGTTCCCAGTGGCAAATGGCAAAGGGGTGAACGCCCCCGCCTCCTGAGTGTTTGCAGGAAGGGGGTTACTGTTATCTCGAAGAAATCTTGCAGCCCCTCTCCTCTTTCCTGCCTGTCTCCCTGCCTGTGTATATTCTCACATCCGCAGCTCTGCACACAACTCTCTGCACAAGTGGTTTTCCCCATCCTTGGGACACGTGCTGCTCTCCCCCGTGGGCAGCCTCACCCTCTGCCAGGGGGATCAGTGGGCACGATGAAGGCAATGTGAACATGTGTGCGTGTGTGGGACGCACTGCAGCGTGATGGCAAACAGACCTAATGCTGGAAACCACTGCCTGTATGCAACCACCCACATCACCTGCTCCTGCAGATCAAAGTTCAGCCCTGGGGAGTTTCACCAGCAACTTCAGCGACCTCAACAGTAAATAAATTGCCAGAGCCTGCTGGGCTTTATGACCCACTGGTCACAGATAAATAGGAAGTACCTCCAGGGTAGGAGTGCTTATCAGCCTTTATCTCTTGTCATGTCAGGAGCCTTTGGGGGAGGGCAGGAACTGCCTCCCAGCTGCTTTCTGCATGGATGGGGCTTGGGAGGGATCGAGGGGCTGCTGCTCTCCTGAGCTTCCCTCTTGCTTTCTACTGACTTCAGCATTCTGGAAATACAGCACCAACAACAACTACCAAATCTGAGGAACTGTCTATTGACTTGTAGCCCACCTCTGGCAAGGATACCAGTGGAGTGACGCTCCCCATTTCTGTTTCTCAGGGTTATAGAGGATGGGGCTATCAAACCTGCTGTGCTTGGCTCCTGAATCTCAAAGGTCTAGGATTCAGTACTACTTGAATGGGAGATTGCGGAGAGCTCTCACATATTGCTGGTGCAATCCATGAGCTGGACATGAATCTAGAGCCACAAGAAAGAAAGAAGCTGGGAAGCTTTTTATTTGGCTGAGCTGTTACAGCAAGAATAGAAACAAATGCGGTGGTCAGACCTCCGTGGCAAGCTAGGGAACTGCTTGTCCTACATGGTGGCTGGAGTAGCACGACTAAGGGCCATGTGCACTGGTGCCTCCATAGGGAATTCAACAGAGGCTGTTCCCAAGGGGAAAGGTATGTGCATGACTCAGTCTTCTTAATATGTTAATATATAATCCACAGGGAAGTGAAGGGATGTGAGGTCATCTATATGAAGCATTTCTGAGCTAAACTGCTGGTGGTTCTCTGCCTGCTGACTGCCCTCTAAGGAAGATGTCTGTAAGGGTTCTGCTCCTGCCTGCTATTGCCCAGGGTGGTCAGGCTGGCATGCAGTCAGAGAGGCTGTATGAGGGGTGGGAAAAGGCATGAAGACCTTCGCTCTCGCTCCTTGCATTTCTTGGGCTGTGAGTGGTGCTGTCCACCAAATGGGGGGGGAGGTAGACCATCCTGCTTAAATTCTCTTCATACCTCTGTTCTTGAACTCTATCTTTCCTTGTGCTGAGGGCAAGCTTGTTATCAACTCCTCTCTTTTCTCATTCTTTGTCGCGTGCTGCCTGCAGTTAGCCTACTCTTCCCCTTATTGAGAAGCCCATGATTTTAGGCCATGAGAGGAACCTCTGCTGAGAACAGTAGATGTTCTACTGGGCTGGGACACCTTCGCCAAGCAGTGTGGTGGCAGGGGAGGAATGGTGGATGGAAGTCCACAGACCCCTTTTTGTCTCTGCCTCAGGGAACGTTTGAAATGTTCAACCTGGATTGGAAGGTTGGAGGCACCATGAAGATTAAAGGCCATATATCTGAGGATGCTGACAGGTAAGTGCAAAGAAACCGCCTCAACTCACTCAACTTCAGAAGCTGAAGGTGAGTTCATGAGCAGGCAGTGTCAAACATTTTCACAGCTGACGGAGGCTTTGGGGGCAGGACCGTGTATTGGATCTTAGCTCTTCCAAGACCCTGTTCTGCTCGTGCAGCTGACCTTCCTCCTACTCACCCACAGGTTTGCCATCAATCTTGGCTGCAAATCCTCGGATCTGGCGCTTCACTTCAACCCCCGTTTCAATGAGTCCGTCATTGTCTGCAACTCCTTGTGCTCTGACAACTGGCAGCAGGAGCAACGCGATAAACATTTCAGTTTCCATAAGGGCTCCACTGTCAAGGTGAGGGCTCTGTGCTGGTGTGGGGTTGTGGGATGGTGAGAGATGCCATGGTTAGGAGGTTCCTGTTCCCCATATCCTCCCACTTGCCTGCCCAGTGCCTCCCTTTCTCTTTACTGCTCCCTCATCCTCTGGCTTTTTGGTCCTGATTGCTATTTCTTCTCCTTCAAATCAACAGTGGAACTCTCTGTGACCTTTCTCTGTTTCAGGCTTTACAACTGCTTCCAGCCTAGGGACACGTGTGAAAGCAAAGGAGGTCTCCAAGAAGCAGGATCTTGCTGTTCTTACCTTATTTCTCTCTCTAATTACCTCATATGCAAACACAGGTTTTAAGCCAGACCTGGGCTGGGAGCAGTGTGGTTCCCTATCTTCTCTGGTCCTCAAATACTCTTCTGTCCTAACTACTTTTGGATTCACACTGACAATCTGTCTTCCCTCTCCTCCTGCCGGGGATGCTGTCTCATTCTGTCCTACGTTCCAAGATGCTACTAGGGCTGTGTTTAGGAGTAGACCACTCCTCCTATGGCTGTGGAAAAGAGTCTTATTTCCTCAATCATGGCTGAATGTTGGGGAAGCAGTGGAGAGGTGGCAGCTTTGAGAAGTCCCTTTCATTTGCGATGATCCCCGTTCTGTCTGTTTGAGCATGTTTATGGCTAACACTCCTTTTTCCTGGTTGTGATGAGGGCAATAAAGCATCAGGTTAATTCTACTCAGATCAAATCTAAGCCATGTGGTATATTTAGCAGAGGCAGCACTTAGGTTTATCTGCTCCAAGTTTACAACCTGAGTACCTGAAACACCCCCAAGAGAGATCCTGTCCCCAGGTCATAATCCAATTGCCAACTCAGATCCTCAGTACCAATGGCTCATTTCCTGCAACTCCCCCAGCACAGCCTCCAGACCAGGTCTGACCCTCGCGTGTAGCATTATGCCTTTGGAGTGGATGCTTACCTGTCCTTCTTCTCTCCAATTCCTGCTCTCCCTCTCTCCCTCTCTTCTTCCCTCCCTCCTCGCAGATCGTCATTGAATTCCAGGGAGACAAATTCCTGGTGAAACTACCAGATGGGCATGAAGTGGAGTTCCCCAACCGACATGGCTATGACAAGATCAGCTACTTGAACATTCACGGAGGATTCAAGGTCACCTCCTTCAAGGTGGAGTGATGAGTTCCGCTTCCTAGTGCTAATAAAAACCCAGCTGGGACTGCTTGCTCCAGCTGCTCTGGCTTCTGTGAGGTCTCTGGCTCTGTGGCTCTATGAGAGATGCTGGCAAAGACCGAGCTTTGTCCACTAACAGGAAAGGAAATAGCTCCTAGATAAGGCCAGGTGCTTTTCTGGTTCAGATCAGGATGTGGGGTTGAGCAGTGCACAGGGCCAAACACACTGGAGGTGGAGTTTGGAAGGAGGAGAAAAAGGAAGAGGAAGATAGGATATGATTGCTCAGGGAATGCTTGCTGAGCCTTGTCACAATGCACCATTTCTTCTTGCACCCACATTTTTGGGAGGGGGAGGGGAGGAAGGGGAACAAAAGCACTGATGTGAGAAATGTGGCATTTGGTGCCACAGAAATGCATAATTAAACATTAGGTTTGGGAACCTCAGGGCATGGCTTCACCATTTCCTCTTGGCTGCTTGCTCTGATAGGTAGAAGGGCCGTGTGTCCTCCTGCTGGTATAGTGCCAGGCCATGTGGGGATGGGAACACAGGTGTGCCCCATACTGGCATTCCTACTGTGATAAGGGGTTGTCTCTGGCTTTCTCCCTTATCTCACCTCACTTATCTGCTGGTGCATTCCAGATAGGTTACCCATTACTCTGACATTACCATGCTGTAACCTGCTTGAAGGGAAAGTGAGGCAGGGGAGAGCGGTGGGGAAGGAGGAGTGTTTTTGGGTGGGTTAGGCAGCTCCCACTTGTGTCTCTCACATGGGACTGCAGGCTATTACTGCTCGATTTTCTGATGCTACTGATCTAATTAAGAAGTATCATGCCAGTTGCAGGGAGTTGTAGGCAGGCCTGGAGTGTGCTGGGTCAGTCCTGTTCTCAGTGTCCCTGGGGAGGGAGAATGAAATATGCAGAAAATGAGGAAGCAGGGAGATTGCAGTGCCTCCAACAGTGCTGGGAGGAAGGGAAGGGGAGGGCTGAATGTGAGAAAAAGCATCACCTCCTTGCCCTCACTGGTCAACATGTAAGTGATGTTTATGTGAAACAGAAAACTTTAAATGAATCACAGAATCACTGAATGGCTTGAATTGGAAGGGGCCTTGAAGATCATCCAGTTCCTCCCCGCTGCCATGGGCAGGGCTGCCGCCTACCACCAGCTCAAGCTGCCTAAGGCCCTATCCAACCTGGCCTCAAAACTTCAGGAATGGGGCACCCGCAACTTCTCTGAGCATTGTGTGTCAGCAACTCACCACTCTCTGAGTAATGATTTTTCCTCCTAACATCTAATCTAAATCTTCCCTATTTTAGTTTAATAGCATTCACCCTTGTTCTATCACTATCACACTGCGTACAAAGTCAGTCCTCCTCCTGCTTATAAGCTCCCTTCAATTACTGGAAGGCTATAGTGAGGTTTCCCTGCAGCCTTCTCTTCTCCAGGCTGAACAAGCCAAACTCATAGGAGAGGTGCTGGGAAATCCCACAGGGATCAGAGTGGCTCGACCAAAGTGGTTGAGGGAAGATGATAAGGTTGCTGCAACTGAGGGAGGGATGCACCAGAGAAGTTAGTATCAAAACTGCTTTAATAAGGACAATAATAAGTGCACGGGGTACAGAGTGGAGGCAGAAAGGCTGTTTCACAGATGTAGGTCTTTGGTCTGGAGCTTGTGCCACAGTCCAAGAAGCAGAGAACAGGGGGAGCTCATCCTGAGAGCCACCTCCCTGGTACGGGCTGGATGCTGACCCTGCACGGCCTTGCTGAGTGCTGGTGGTTGGAGCTGGGAACGTGTTGGCACTGCTTTGGGGGGGCTGAGGGAGGAGGGCTTGCCCTTAACCTGCCTGCAATGACTGCCTGGCTCCCACGTATAGCACGCGCACGCCGGAGCCTCTTTATTCAGCAAAAGGACTGGGCGGCGGGTGAGCCACGTAGGAGCGCAGCCCAATGGCATCTCCCCCCACTGTACACCCCCGTCCATCCTGGAGAACAAGGAGGGTGCTGTGAGGGTCCCTCTGGTGACCTCAGCCCCCGAACATCTTGGCTCCACACCACGGCACAAAGGCGCTTCTGTACTGGGCAGCATGGAGGCCGCTTGTCCCAGGGTGGCTGCATCACCCGGGGATGCTCAGAGAGGGGCACTGAGCATCCTCCATGCGTGTCCTTGGGACAAGGCACTCTGCAAAGAGGGGTGTGCGTGGGGGGATGGGTAGAGGGACGAGGGTGGGGAATAATGATTGCAGAGAAGGAGTCTCTTTGTTGTGAGGTGAGTTGAAGGGAAAGGGAGTTTTTAGGGCAGTATTTGGTACCCAGACAGTCTCACCTCTGGCAAACCACAAAGTTTCTCCTCCTCCCTACTGCAAAGAGACTCCCTGCAAGGACAAGGAGACTTCCTCAGTGATGTTCAGCAGCAGGAGGCAAGGGGAAGGTCGCCCCGAGAGGAATGCTGGCTGCATGCCTGGTGCAGCCACTGCCACCTCCATGGCTGCCACTGCCACCTCCATGGTCACCCCTGCCTTCTCAGGGCAGGGTTTTGCATCAGGGATCAAGGCCAGTGTCTGTGGGCTCTCTCTAATCCCTGCCTGTCACTATTGCTTCCTTTCCTGAGCAAATCGTTTGCTTGTGGGGGGATGTGGGTTGGGGTGGGAAGGGGCTGGAGGGTTTCTTTGGCACATGGGAATGTTTGTTTGGCATCTAATAGGGAAGGAGAAGGGCTGTAGCTTGGCACAGTGCAGTGCACAGCCCTCACCCATCCCTACAGCACTCTGCCAGACCTGGGGGCCCTGTGGGAAATGGGGCCCCTTCCTGCCCGTCTTGTACTCCGCTGCCCTAAGGTGAAGGCCAGGAAGTTGCCTGCTGGGTCTGCCACCAGAGGTGGGGGATAAGAAGGAGGGTGATGACCACAGCACTGATGTCTTTGGAAGCGGGGCGGTGATGGTGGGATGGCCACTCACACCTTGACTTCATCGTCCTCCTCCTCGTCGGCATACTCGAAAGAATTGCTGCGTCCCCCCCGGGTGCCAACGTACCCCTCTTGCAGGCTGGGGAGCTCGTCCTCCTCGTCCTCCTCTTCTCCTTGGTCCCAGGTGTCCTCTGGGGACCGGCTGGCTGCTGTCACTTGCGGCTGCCATGAGTTGCTGCTGGGGCTCTCCCAGGCAGCCCGTGTCCAGACTTGCCGGGCACCCTCTCCCTTCTCTGAGCTACGTGGGGTGCTTGTCCCCCCATAATGGCGAGCCAAGACCTGGGCCGCCCGCTCGAACTCTCCTGCCTCAATGGAGCAGTCGTTCCAGTGCCCCTGCCATAGGGTCCCTCCGGGCACTGCCACTGGCCCCGAGGCCTTTGCTGGGTCCTCTCTGGGCTGCTCAATGGCATGTGCCTCTCCATTGGCACGGATGGACAGTCCCAGAAGTGAGCCGGCCTGCCCAGAGTGGTCCCAGAAGCTGGGTTTTGCCTTCAGCACTCCATGGGAAGTGTCTGGTCCTGGAGAGACTCCGTCCTTGGTTCCCTCACTATGTGGGAGCACACAGCTGCCAGGTGGGTCTTGGCCATCCTCTGCTACCTGGTTCCCATTGGTTTCAGAGAAGCTCATTGCCTGGAGGAGCTCGCTCATGAGAGAGGGCCCCAGGTCCAAGCGGAAGGAGAGCAGGGAGTCTGAGCGATCCATCTCTTCTTCCCCAGGGAAGGTGCTCTCCTGGGCCTTTTCCAGGCGAGGGACACGAGGGATGGTGCAAAACCCAGACTCCAGCCCTGCAAAGTAGAAGTGATGGCTGGTGAGCATGGCCAGGGTGCCATGGTGGGACAAAACCTATGTGGCCATGGGACAAGGGATGCTGATGCCAGTACAGGTTGATGGCACTGGCCAGGTTACCTCCCTTACAGGGCCCAGTGGCATGACACTACTGCAGCCCAAGGGTGCTATCTCCAAAGCCCAGGGCTGTGGTCTCCTGGTGGGCAGCAAGTGCGATAAAAGGCCGGTGGGAATGCAGCAGGGTGGGTCGGACCAGGAGATGGCAGCATTGCCTCAGCTTGCCTTTCCCTCTGAGCCCAACCATGTCCCTCTGGGTCCCACAGGCACCCAGACCCTCCTGCAATCTTCGGCCTCAGCCCCTGGAAAAAAGCTGAGTCACAGCCCAGAGCTGTGAGGCTAGATAAGAGCCCTCCAGCTGTCCCATTCACCCATCCCACAGCCCTTCCAAATGGAGCCTTCCTGAATGCTGGCCAGTGGGATGGGATGAGTGAACAGCAGGGAAGGGAGGGATGAAGACTCTTGAGGGACAAAGGGCGATGAAGGGATTGGGACAGCTGGGGGCTGCTGGGGGCTTCAGTACGGAAGTGGAGATGGCTGTGCTGTGGCACGGGCATTGCCACAGTGGGACATAAGGGTGTCTGGGCACCAGCTACCACCCCGATGTTTGCACTCACCGTAGGTCTGGTGTGCTTTGGAGAGTCTGTTTGAGGCACTCTTGAAGGAGTACTTGCTGGTCAAACCACCATCGCTGTCATACGCCGTCTCATTGAGCTGTGGCAGCGACACAGCATTCTTGATGATGGGCGAGATGGCCGGGGGTTCGGGTGATGCTCCTGCCTGGCTCCCGCTGCCCCGTCTCCTCTGTGGTGTCCGTCGGACGTGCCGCAGTGTGCGGGCAAAGAAGTTGTTGGCCTTGGCTGGCTCAGCCCCACCGTGGTTGCTGAGGAAGGAGGTGTCCCCAAAGACATCCCCGCCGCGTCCCACATGCATGGTGTGCCGAAAATCCCCCAGCGGAGGGCTGATCATGTCTGGCGTCAGCTCTGACTTCAGCCGCCGCTTGCCATGGGAACCTGACACCCAGCTGAGCACTGGCAGCTTCCCCAGGCTCATCTTGATCCTCCTTGTTCCACACCTTCCAAAAAGCCCCAAACCAGTTTCCAGCAAAGGGACGGCCTGTCACATCCCCATCACCGGGGGGGGGGGGGCACGATTCGCCTTGCCTTGGCTTTGATCTGGTAGCAGTGCTGTCTGCACCCGTGTCCCTGCTCTACGTTACGCTCATGGAGTCACCCAACGTGGGGATGTCCCAGCAATTGGTGGCCTTGGCAGGGATGAATTCTCCAGGGAACTTTCTCACTTGGTGATGACGATAGTGGTGGCAAGTAGGTGTCCCCAGGAGAGTCTGTGGTCACCTCAGATGCTGCTGGAAGCCAATCTGATGTTGGGAGCTGGTTCACAGGTGGGTGACAGGAGCTGCAGGGTGGCAGGGGGAGCTTCTTGATTTCCTAAAGAAAACAAGAAGAAAGGTGAAGCCTTTGGAGAGAATTTTCCCAGTCTCACTGGCTTTCCCCCTGGGAGCAGTGGGGCTGAATGGCTGTGGGGAAGCGTCCCCAAGAATGTGCCCTTCCCTCTGCCCATTGCAATCCTGGCTGAGGATTTCTTCTCCATGCCCTGCCCCACGGGGTGAGAAACCTCTCCCTGCTTCTCGCTAGTCAGACAAACCCTTCAGGAGAGGGTGAGGCCTGAGGTATGGCACAGTTCTCAGGGAGGAGGAGGAGCAGAGAGGGAAAAATGCAATATTTGTCTATTGGTTTGTTTGTCCTTCCCTGGCTGGATCCCCAGGTGCTTTGCTGGGGCGTGAATGCAGAATGCAGCAGCTGAGAACAGGGGGGAGGCAGGCGGTGCTGGAGGCTGCAGTGCTGGGGCAATGACCGTGGGGCTGCCTGGCCTCTGGGGGAACGGGATATCAAGGAGGATGCTGGGATCTGTGTGGCCCCAGCAGTGCGTGGTGGTCAGGATGCCAAGGGTAGATGCACAAACCCCATACAACTCAGCCCCTGCTTGCCCAGACCCCATTGTTGTGTCTCCATCAATCTCCCCCTGCAATGCCCTCTGCCTGCTGGCTGTGTCCCCATGTCACCTTGGAGCAAGTGCCAGAGAGGCCTGGGCACTGGGCTGCTCTCCTGGCAGAACATGTGTTTTTGCCTTGCCTTGGCCTTGTTTGCTCACCCGGGGCCCCTCTTATCTGCCAGGGGTTAATGCCTGGGAAGGGAAAACACACCTCCCCCCGTGGAGGCTGCCACCATTGGCTGCCTCCCTTGGTGGCACCGGTGAGGACACTAGGACAGTGGCAGCATTGCTTCCTGCCTACCCCCAGTCCCATCGCTCTTGTGGCTGTGCAAAGCCTCAAGAGTGGGAGACACATGGAAGGTTTGGAATGGGAGGATGGTGGGGGGCACAAGGCGCAGGAGCTGGGAGCAGGGAAAGAACACCTCTCGCAGGTCTGTGGACCCCCAATGGGGACCCTTGGCTCTCTGTTACGTCTCTGCCCTCCCTCTGCCCAAGTGCTGCAGGAATTCATGATTCCCAGGGCAAAGGCTGACCCGTGCTCTCCTTTCCTCCACTGGGCAATGGGAGCCTTGCCCAGCTGACTGGCTGTCTGACTGTCCGTCTGTTCACCTCCCCCTTCCCAGCTCTCTGCTGCGGGAAGCCCCCTCACTTTGATGGCCGGGAGCCTCCTCCTCCTCCTCCTCCTCCTCCCGCCCTGTGTCCCCTCTGAGCTCGGCTGGTTTCCACTGGTTTTCCACCCGCCAGGAATGGCCAGAGCTGCTCCGCTCGCTGGGAAGAGCGGAAACCAGCAAGGGGGGGAAAATAATCCAGATGTCTTGTTGGCTAGAGCTGCTGAAAGCAGCCCTCTTCCCCCCCTCCTCCTCCCTCCTTCCCTCCTCGCACACACCCCAAGGGGACAAGCTCCAAAGAGGGAGAGGAGAAGTCTGGGGTGGTCTCGACAAGGGGGATGAGGGTGGAAATGGCTGTGGGCGGCCGGGAAGCCTTTCCCAGCCTTTCCCAGCCTTTCCAAGCGCCGAAAACTCCCTCTTCCCAAAGGAGGAGGAGAAGGAGAGGCAGAGACTCCTCCAGCCGCTCACTTTGTTCTGGGACAGGGAAAACTGGAAGAAACGGGGTTTTGGGACCCATGCAGGCAGGAAGGGGGCAATGGGCTGGGGCTCTCCCACAGTCCTGGAGCAGTGCCTAGCAGTGGATGAACGATCCCAAGTCCAGCTTCTGTGCTGCCTGCTGTTACGTATATATTTATATCTCTGCCTATAACAAGGGTGTTTTTTTCAAGCAGGCGCTCTGGGACGTTTCCAGCCATCCCCTCCCTACTCCCTCTCGTGCTCTCGAACTCCCAAATTAAAGCTTCCTGGGGTGAGAGTGGTCGCAATGAGGAGGGGGCTCTGCCGCTCTCCCCCATCCTTGGGTCCCCTTCATTTCCCCGCTTCCCTTTCTTTGCTCCCGCTTTCCCTTCCTTCCTCTCCTCCCCGTTTCCCGTCACATTCCTGCCTTCTCCCTTTCTTTTTCCACATCCTCCCCGTCCCCATCGCTTTGCCACCCCTCCCGCTTCTCCCACCTCCTCACTCCCCCTCTTACAACCCCCTTCCCTTCTCCTCCGATATACCCCCCATCTCTCCGCACATCCATACCAAAATTAGTATACTAATACCTCTTTTTTTTTTTGGCCACTCTTTTTTTTTTTCCCCCCGTCTCTTCCTCCGGACGAAAAGTTGGGAGACGCTCTCCGTGCGTCCCTCCGAGTTGGCTGTGAGGGCAACCAGCGCTGCGTTCCAGCGGGGAAGGGGAGGTGTGCCCCCCTTTTCCCACGCCCGTCCCTCCCCAAGCTTGGCTCCCCAGGCTGCTCTTTGGGTGCCTGACGCCCCGGTGCCACGGGAGCGAGGGAGCGAAGCTGGCGGGGAGGGGACGCGGGTAGGAGGGGGCGGGCTGCGGCACCACCGAGCCAATCCTCGTCCCGGCACGGAGGCCGGAGAAAATGAGATTTATTCCAACTATCCAGGACAGAAAACTTCAGGAACTTCTCTGCCTCCCCCCCGCCCCCCCCTCCCCGCCCTGCTTCCCCAGTGCCATTTCCTTTCCTTTAGCATTGGCTGCCTCCTGCTTCCCCGGGTGAATTTGGGGGAAGGGGAAAGCCCAGGCCTCCGCTAAACTGCTTGGAATAGGCTGGCAAAGGAAAGGAGTTCGCTTGGGGTGTGTGAAAGCCCTTGTGATAACATGGGGTCATTTCGGACCGTGTTGGATGGGAAGTCCCCAGCACCCCACGATACACAGCTGCCAAATCAAATGGGGAGAGAGGTCCCAAGTCTGTGGGTGTGCGGTCACACCGGGACCTCCAGGCAGTGCTGGGGTGAGCACTGACAGATTAAGAGCCTCCCTGCAGGCTGATCCTGGGGGCCATATAGGCATCACGGTCTCAGGACAAGCATTACGAGGTCAGTGCAAGTATTATGGGGTCAGGACAAGCGTTATGGGACTGGGACAAGCCAAGTTGGCTTGTGAGGAAGTGGCACTAGGTGTATTTGAGGAGGTGGCACCAGTTTCTGCCCACCTATGGGACACCGCATCCCTTCACAATTCATTGCTTTGTCCCTTGATGGTCACAAGACAGAAGACCCTGCCAGTGCCACCAAGGGGTTCAACGCTGGTGACCCCATGGCCTAGAAATGAGGGTCAGTGGCTCTCCTGGGATGTGTGACCAGACACCAGCACTGCACCCAGCCCGTGGAGGAGAAGGGAGGTGGCTCTGCTGGTGAAGGCAAGATGGGGCTTGTTGGGGTGAAGCTTAAGGAACGACAACATGTCTGCAGAGATGTTGAAATGGAGCCTGGCCTCTCACTTGGCCCAAGTGGCCTTGGGCAGGATGGGCAAAGTGTTCTTGGCCATACAGCTCGGCTCCAGCTCTGCTTCTGGAGAAAGGAGACCGTGGCTGCTCACCTAGGACCACTACTACTGGTGGAAAGACTTCTGTGGCTTGAACCTTTTCTGACACCTTCACTTCTTGAGGATTATCCTTCCCAGTGAATAATCCAGTGTTTGTTTGTAATGTGTGCTGCTTGTGATAATGAGAGATAGCTCTTTGCTGGAGATAGGCTTCATGCCACTTCCCAGAGGCTGCGGGTAGAGCAGCTCAGTGCCTCGCTCATTGCTTAGAGGCAGCTGTAGGGTTTTGGCACAGCGTCAGCCGCTCAGCCCTGTGAAATGGAATGGTTGCAATTTCTGCCTTCCATGAAGGCCAGATGCAATGTTGATCATAAGTACAGGGCCTGAAATACCCCCAAAATACCAGTTTTGGGGGTATATCTAGGGGGCCTGCAGCTTGGAGGGTGATGGGAGCTCAGTTGTAACTGGGGCTGAGCTATGCCAACAGTGGGGAAAGGAGAAGAACCCATGACCTATTTTGTCCCTACTTGCCAGAGCTGTAGTGGGCACCTCTTCCCATATATCCCAACCACAGTAAGTCAGACAGGTGATGGAAGAGGCGGGGGAAGGTGCTTTCTTCAGCTCTTCTCCCTCTGCAGTCTCCCAGGGCACCTCTGCCCCCAGCCCCATCTCAGTGCCCTGCAGCAGGGGCTGTAGAGGGGAGTGGCAGCTGACTCTGCTGGGGAATGCAGAACAAATCTCTTCCAGATGGGGCAGGGGCCACGCTCAGCTCTTTGCGGCTCGCCCCCTCCTCCTCTTTCTTCTCCTTCTCTTCCTCGCCTGTGCTCAGAGCATCTCTGTGCACTGGGCTGTGCTCTGTTTCCAGGAAAGCAGCTGGAAACCCCCTCTTTTGCTTTACGAACCTTGTGGTTTTGTGTCTGTGCCAGCAAGCTGTCCCTTTGGGAATTACACTGAAGTGTGTTGGAGACCCGTAGGATATGTGCTGACTCCAGGACTCAGCCGTCATCCCAGCCATTGGGCACAAAGTGATGTGAATAGCCCCACTATACCCTGGCTTGGGCTGTTTCCTCCCCAGTCCCCCTCCTTGTCTTTTGAGCTGCCTGGGAAGTGTATCTGTATAAACCTGCTTCCCAGCCTCTCCTTCTGCTGTACATCTTCCCCTATCTGTTCCTGCAAGAGATGTGGTGGGTCTGGATGGTCTTGCAGAGCCACTGCAAAACCCATGGGTGCCCATGGCGATAACTAATGGCTGGACCTCTCCCAGCCCCATTGCCCCAGACACCCAGCTGCCTCATTTACCCTGAGTCACCTCTGCCTTTCATCCCTCTGCAACACCCCAGGCAGCACTACCAGTCTAGCTATGATGGGGAGAGACTGGCTATCCCGCTTATCATCGAGCAGATGAGTGGCCCTGCAGCTTCCCTGGGTGCTGGTGATGTTTGCTTTGATTCCTGCAACATCAAAGTTGGGGCTGTGCAAATTGACCCCCCTCCTCCTGATGCTCTTCCCCTGGGAGAGCACTGCAGGGATTAAGTGTTGCTGGTGTGGCAGGGAGGGAGTGAGGGATTGGGGAGAAATGGAGCATCCTGGTGTGGTGGAAGGCAAAGGACCTTTCTCAGGATCTGAAGATGCTCTTTCCATTTTGCTTTGGGAGAGGGTAGTAGGAACTCCCCAACCTGGGGATGGGGCATCCAGCCCCGGTTGCCTATACCTCTTCCTGAGCCCCATCCCTGGAAATTTCCTGGGGAAGGATTGTGGAGGGGAGGGCAGGCGAGAAGGGGCTCCCGCTCTGCACACCAGCAGCCCATATCCTGTTGCTGCCCAGGCTCCCCGGCTCATATTTCCTCATTAACTGGGAGTGCTGCTCGTTTGTGGGCGACTTCCAGATGTTTCCATTCTTCTCACAGCAACCACGAGGGTGCATACTGCATGGTCTGAAAGGTGCTGCTGGCAGGCCCTGCTGCGATGGGGGGCCAGGAGGATGTGCATCCCACTGTGCGTCCAGGTTCATTCACCATAGTGTTGCGACGAGCAGGCTGGGATGGTAGCACATCCCATGGTGGGTGATGGATGAATTCAGTGTGGTACCCTTTAGCATCTCCCTTTTGCTTCCCTGCTCTGACACCAGCTCTGTGGGCACCACATTGCCATCACCCCATGGTTTCTCCATTGGGATAGCGGTCCCTCAGCCTGGTGATGATGGCTGGGAGAAGGATCTTTGTGCTGCACCATGGATGGAAAGAGACAGCAGAATGGCGCTCACAGAAGAAGGGCTGATTTGGCACTGTAAGAGCCCATTTATGCTCTGGGACAGGGGGAAACCAAGAGAATAGGATCAACCACATTCTGCTGTTGGGCTTGCAAAGGAGGGGGTACTTCTTCCTGGGGAGCTGGGCCAGGAATGTTAAGCTTTGGGGATTACCAAAGCCCAGGGGGAGGTAGGGACAAGTTCTCAGGCTTCTGCTTCCCTGCCCTCTGCCTATCTCCTCCTATCCCAAATGTTTTCATCCTCCTCCCTCCTTTTGCCCGTGGCCTTCTCCTCATGCTTGTGCACGTGGGGGTTTTGCGGGTTGATGATGGAGATGCAAACTCTGGCACAGGAGGGAGGGAAGGGGTGCTTTGGGACACGGCAGGGAGAGGGATGGGGGTTGTTGCATAAAGCAGAAGCAATCCCGTAGCCTGGAAACACCTCTGTGATTCCGTGCACTGGGAAAGGCAATGCAAATATCTGTATAAATATGGATATTACATCTCCCACCACCTGATTCTCCAGTTCCTTTTCACAAAACCTATGGAGGTGTAGGAGGGACTGGGGGGTGGGCTCAGACATCAGCTTTCCTCTCTGCAGTAAGAAGCAGCTCTCTGCATAGAGGGCCTTCTGTGGGTTCGTGTGCCCTTTGCTAGCGTGGTCCCTTTGCTGGTTGAGGAGGGGAAGCATGTCTGTGGAATTTCAAAGGAATGAAGGAAAAGAGGAGCTGGCAGTCCCAAGAGAAGGGAGCAGGTCCCCAGGGGTGGCGTGTCCATGGAGATGATTGGGAGCAAGGCTCGGGGATGAGGAAGGGCATGCTGTGTGGAAAGAAGGCAGCGTTACAGGGATATAGGGAAAGAAGAATGGGCATGGAGAGAGAAGTCATCCATGGATTGAGAGGATTACCATACAAGAGGAACCTGCCCTGCTCCAAGGGAAGACAGGGGAGTGGGTGGAAGCGGGGCCTGGACAGCTCTTTAATCCTAATGATTTTGCCTGTCCATCCAGCCTGCATATTTTTGACTACGGAAGGAAGGGGGTGGGGTGCAGAAGCAGCTAAAAATAGGGGTGTCCCTGCCCATTCCCTCAAGGCGGGCATCCGTCTGTCTGTCTGCTGCCTGTGGGGCTGCTGCGGGATCTGGAGGAGGGGAGCAGGCCCGTCCTCCTCCCCAAAGAGTCTGGCTCTGCTTTTGTTTGTCTCTGGGCCCTACGGGGACAGGAAGAGGCTGCAGGGCTGGGAAACAATGGCTCATTCTCTTGGCGTCAGCGCCTGGCCAGCAGTGATAGGGGACACGGGCTCCCGGCCAGGAGGAGGCATGGCCTCGTCCGCCCCAAGGAGACGGCTGGGGACAGCGCTAGGAGAGCTGGCTGGATGAGGCTGACTTCCCCAGCCTGTCCTTCTGCCCTGCTGCACCCTATGCCCTATATCAGGAGTGGTCTCATGTAAGCACACCCGATGGAGGAGGTGATGGAGGTGATGGCAGCCACCCAGCGAGAGGTGGGAGGTGGCACTGGGACAACACTTCCCTTGTCATTGGCACTGTGAAACCTGCAGGAATGATACAGGGCAAATTTGGCATCCCAGCATGTTGGTGACATGGATGAATGTGTGCTGCAGGTTGGACAACCAACCCTTCCATACCAGACCATTCTTGTCCTCCTTGTCAGTGTTCGATCCGACCGCCCTATGCTGGAGCTGCCTCTCCCTGGCCATTGCTTTTCCATATGTGGGGTAAGAGGAAGCGAGGTGAGAACCTGAGGTGGGGCAGAAGTTAGGAGATGTTCTTTAGGGGTTGAGCAAGAGGGGAAAGAAGCACCTCCCTGTCTCCATACCCCTTTCCAAGGTCTCGGATGCTTGGGGATGAACGCTTGCCAGGGCTCCTCTTGTTTACTCAGATGGGAGCTGACACATCCAAGGTCTCTGCTGATTCCACTTTCCCACATGCTGCTGCCGGGCGCATTCCAGGGCAGAGTGGAAATCAGTGCTGAGGCATGCGAGAAGACTGGAGCTGGGGATGCCATTCCATGCCTCTGGCCATGCAGTGAGGAGCAGGCACCACGCATCGCCTCTGCTGGGGCTGGCATGGAGCCTGGTGGGAAAGCATGGATGACGACCTGGGGATGGGAAATCTGCCTCTTGTCCAGCAAAGCTGGGTTATTGCTGCCATCCAGAGAGCTGCATCTGCCGAGGGTTAACTGCTCTTGGCTCTGCTTTGCTCTGCTCATGTGCGCACACCCTCCCAGCCTGGCGTGGATGCCTTTGGTTTTAGGAGGGAAGACCGCAGAGCTTTCAGAAATAAGTGCCAGGAGATAAAGAAGGGTTTGCAGGGCTAGGGCTGGAGAGCTGTGCTCACCCTGTCATTTCAGCCACACTCTCCTCTGATAGGTCTCAGGGATGCTCCTACCTCTGTGAGGACATTTGGCATCTCTGCATCCCTCCAACTGCTGGAGGAGGACCACCACGACCTCTGCTTCCCTGGGCTGGCCTGTAGCAGCCCCCTTATGCCCAGCCCCAGCATCTGGAAGAAGGGGCCTCACCTCCCTTCTCAGCTGCTGCAGGAAACGCATAGCCTGGAGGTCAGGGGCCTGTGGCAGCTCCTCCCGTGGGGGCCAGCCACCCAGCGCGGGGTCTTGCATCACGCTGGAGAGGGGGAGGGGGAGAGCCAGGCTTTTCCTGTTTATGTGACTCACAGACCCTCGAGAAAGGGAAAGGGCTTGGAAAGTGCCTGGCTCTTGGGAAGGCTCCAGCGAGAGCTGAGGATTGCATCCCTGCAGGAAGTCTTGGCTAACCCTAACCCTACCCCAGGGTGTGTGGGCATCCAGCTCCTACACCACAGAGGCTGGGGCTGCTGAGTTTGGGTCAAGGGGGGGCAAGCTGGAGCAGGCTCTCTAGGAAGTGAGGCATAGCTCTTACTGCATCCCATATATATGTGCTGGCCTTGGGAATGCCAGGTGTGGAGGAATGTGTAGGGGAAATGTTCATATAACACATTTAGTCAGGATGGCTCCAGCACTCAGCACACAGAAGGGCTGCAGAACCTCCCATGTCACCTAGGGCCACATCCTGCAGGTTGTCTATGGAAGCCCTGGTGGTACATGGAAGGAAATAAGGTTCCAGGTGTGCTCACTCCTTTACCTCCAGCACTCAGCTACTCTGGCTTTGGTCAGGTCACTACTTTTGTCAGATTGTCAGCTTTGGTAGCTCCCCTTGGTAGCTCTTGGTAGTGCCAAGTGTGGGCTGAGGGGTGAACTGTGCAGATCCACCTCTAGGTCTCCACCACTGGAGAGCACATCCCAATAGGTAACATCAATGGAGCAGAGGGGAGTTATGGCACCTTTAAAGGACAGGAGTTGGTGTGGGTCCAGAATTTCCAGGGTGGAGAGACTTGGGAAGCGCCCCAGCAGAAAGGAGCGAGGAGCCCTAGAAGATCTGATCTGTGTGGCAGGAATTGAGCACAGCTACCCACGTCCTTTGTAAGGGCTCCAAAATGAGGCCACGCTGACCCAAAGCTTTTGGGCTTGGCCCTGGCACTTCCCCAGCTACATACTCCCCCAAGGGCTAGGACGGTGGGGTGGTGCCACCCTATGGCTCTGCAGCAGTGTTACAGGTGTGGGTGGCACTTTGCTGCTCTTTTCCTTCTCTAGGGAAACTTGGCTCCCTTTAACTGGAGCTCAGCTCTTTTCCTTTCTGCATCCTGGACAGGATTGTTCTTCAGCCATGGAGGAAAAGTCCTGTCCTGGTCCTGCCACACAGAAACCCCAGCAACTAGGTGGTCTTTGTGTTGGAACTAGATGAAATTTAAGGTCCCTTCCAACCTAAGCCATTCCATGATTCTGTAATTCTAACATCTCTGCATGCCTGTATCTTGCACTTGCATTGTTCTGCCTGGGGCAGTCAGGTATTCCTGAGGCTGGAAACCAGCAAACTGGGGTTTGTTGGTCACTTTGTTACCCAAACCATGAACCACAAGGCCAGGTGCACAGGTGAGCTGGGATCTCTCCTCTGGCTGTTTCTGCTGAAGGTGTAGTGAATTGCAGGAAGAAAAAACAGCATGCTTTCTCATATATGTTGGCATCCCATGCACTTAAAGCCCCAACTACCCTCAGCAGAGAGCTTTTGGAGGCTCAACAAACACTGGGCAAACATTGTTGCCCAGAGGAACATGTCTGCTGGTGGCCTGGGCAAGTAGCATCTTCCCTCTCTGGCACATGAATCCTGTCCTTTCCCCTGGGACAACAGCCCCCTCCTGCCTCTCCTCCATCAATATCTGGCCAGTCTCAGCCTGACAGCTGCTTTTAGGGACTCTGGATGCCAGAGACCCCAGGATGTGCTCATGTCCCTGTTTAGGAGAGAATCATAGAATCAATTGAATTCGAAAGGGCCCTTAAAGGCCATCTGGTCCACCTCCCCTGCAATGAACAGGGACACCCACAGCTTGATCAGGGTGTTCAGAGCCCCTCCAGCCTGACCTTGGATGTCTCCAGGGATGGGGAATCCATCATCTCTCTGGGCAACCTGTTCCAGAGCCTCACTACCACTTGGGACCTTGACCATCTTGGGGTGGAGGAGATGATCAGAGCGGTATTTGCATGATATGCTCCTTCTTTCTTTCCAGTCCAAGCTGCACAGGGGACCAGGGGTATTTTTGAAGTGGCCAGAGCAGAGCTCCCAGAGAAGCGTCTGATCTCTTGGAGTTATTTCTGAATTCAAACTATTCACAGCCAGTTTGTATGATGGCATCTGAGCTGCTGCTTGTAATTCTCACTGTCTCAGCGCCAGTGACTTCAGCTGCTCTGCCAGCACAAGATGGGATTTATATTCTGGTTTGTCTTCACTCCCATTCTAAATTTGAGTTCACATGAGATGGTGGAAGCATGCTCAGTCTAGGCAGCTGGCTCACCTTTTGGGAAATAGATTGAAAGAGATGGAAAGAGCCTCTCCAGCGCTGATTGAGGACTAGGGGAGGGCATGGGTGGAGTGGAGGAAAGATAACTGGTATGTGAAGGAGTGCAGGTGAATGCTACAGAGCTATCTAGACATATTGATTTCTGTTCTTCACAGTGCCATCATCCCTGTCTGACTTCTCATACAGATTGATGACCCTGTCTTTTTGGCCCATTTGCCCTCTGGCTGCAGGTCAGCTACTCATTTAATTCAGTCATTTGTGGCAGACCTCATTCCCTGTAACAGACCTTGTGCCCTAGGGAGGAGCAGCGATGGTCAGGAAAGACAGACAACCCGTTTCCATCTATTGCTGACAGGGCAGGGTTGAGGTTGGTGTAAATCACCTGAGTGCCACCAAAACCAGCAGTAGAAGATGTGCCTGGAGTGGCCGAAGCATTTGTGGGGTCCTGAAGACCATGGAGAAGTGGCGGGGTCTTAATGCACTGTGTTTGCAGGATGCTAGCTGGGGACAGTGTCATTCTCTAGCCCTGTTTTTCAGGATAGTGCTGGGGCTGCGCATGTTGGCTGATGTAAAAATTAACCCCGGTTATTTCCCCAGAGATGGAAAACAACACCTATTTGGTATCCTAGAGTTCAAAGGGCTTCGTACAGCACCCACCAGCTGGCTGAGGTTGATGTGGTCACATTGACCTCTGGTGGCTGCAGCCTCAGCGTGCAAGGAAAGTGTGGAGGGAAACTGGGTGGGTTTAATGAGCTGCGGTGTGCTGCAGCTGAAATGCAGTTGGGTTGCAGTCCCAGCCTGCTGGCATGAAGCCTTTAGCCATGGGGCAGCTTTGGAGTGAAGAAGCCCACCTCAGTGACTGGATCCCACGAGCCTGCTCTAATTCAGCTCTCACTTGCCATCCCACACACCTGGATGCCCTGATGAGGACGGAGGTGTGTTGCCAACACCTAACCAAGGAGCTCCCAAATGCTTCTCCCTCTTCTAGCCCCAGGCAATGGGCGTGTGTGTGAGTGGGAGGAATACTGAAGGAAGCATTCGGTTGTTTTCCTATCTCCACGCACATATGTGCATTTCCTTCCTGCCATGAAGGCCCGGTTCCCCTTTTCTGCAAACATCTGCACCGCCATGGAGAGAGGAAACCACTGCTGTCCTGTTGTGACCCAGAGAAATGCTGGGGAGATGAGCAGTCAGAGTCTTTGCACAGGCTGTTGGTGTAAGCACTGAGCACTGTGAGCAATAGTGGGAAAAATAAAAGTGTTTCTTATTTTTTGTGTCTGTTAGTTAAGCTGGTGTGAGACAGGGATCAGACTGTGTTGGAGTCGAGAATTCTGTTTCACGACATCTTCTGAGCATTTGTTCCACAGAGGAACAAAACTGTTGAGAGGTTTTGTGACACAGAGTGGCTTTGGGCAGCCAACACGGGGAGGGATGGTTTGGGGGGGGGGTGGTTTCAAGCTCTCTGAACTCAACCATGGAGACCAGCTGGAACCTCAGCATACCTCCCTCCTCAAAAATCATTGGAAAGTGTAAATCTTCACAAATCCCGTGCTATGATTTCATGAAACTATGAAAACCAGAAGTATTTTATTGAAGGCATTGCGATTAGCTCATGTAAAGTAGGAGGATTCAGGGCAGGTTTGTAGACCTCACAGAAGACCCACAGTGTTGTGGGCCATATATGCTAAGCCCTTCCTCCCTCGGTGGAAACACTGCATGGCTCACCGTTTGCTGGCCTGTCATAGGTTTCCTGTGTGAGCCGATGGTGTTTGGAAAGTCTTACCGTGCAACTATTTTGGTCAGGATTTGAAAAAAAAAAAAAGAAAAAAAAAAAAAAAGAAAACAAAACATGAAACCACCAACCCAGCCAGACAGCAGAGTGCACAGTGGCATTCTTGGTGTGAAGCCAACCGTATCAGCACAGGAGTTGGTACTACTGATAGAGTCAGTGCGGAAACGTGCTACCTGGCTGGGACTGTGTGCCAGGGGACACACTCACTGGGATAAACTGGTCTAATTTTTGGGTTGTCCTGTGGGACTCAATGATCACTATGGGTTCCTTTTGATTTGGGATATTTTGATTCTGTGATTGAAAGCGGGCTGTCTGGCACAGCTGTCCTCCAAAGGGTGAGATCCTCACCGATGTGCCTCTGTTCCATGGCCAAAAGATGGGATGGGACATCTCCCTCCTCTCAGTAGCTCTCTGTTGGCCTTTGGGATGGTCTGCAGCTCTCAGGACTCCTGCCCATCTCTGAGAATCGATGTGACAGATAACACTTGATGTGGGAAGCACTCTGTCTGATTTCTGTCTGATTTCCGTGTGCTCTGAGTCACAAAGCACTGCAGCCATTGCCGGTGGGGTCAGGGCGGGTGGAGGAGAGCCTTCCTTAAGTTTGCTTCTGTCTGGGTGAATGAGAAAAACCAAAGCTGTTTGGGGCTTCTTTTGTAAGGGGTGAAGATCTTATCTTCTATCACTACATAATATCCTGCTCAGGAAATCTTTTCTCTAGAGAGAGAGAGAGAGACCTGGGATGTTTGCAAGAGGATAACTAGCAGGCAGAAATCCACAGGGCTTGAGTCAGAACCCTTCCCTGCAGGCAGCCTTGCTCCTACTTGTTTTTGATCACTCATTTGCAACTGGACTCCTCTGGCTGGAGGTAAGGGCTGGAGATGGAGCCGCGTTCTGCCTGAGGACCTGGCTGGTGGGCCTGCATCCATAGGGAGGTGGCAGTCTGAAGGGGGGGGGGACCCCTAGCAGGGGGAATGGGTGAGTCAGCAGAGAATTAAAACACCCAGGTGTCAGCAGGTGGGCCAGATGCCATGCGAGAGGAGGCGGTGTTTGCCAGAAGCCTTGCATGTGCGTGTGCCTGGTGTTTGCTCACTGGGTGTGTAACAGCAAAAGCGGTGAAGCTGTGTGATGTACAGAGGAAAATGTTGGGAGTGAGACTCAAAACTTGTCTTAAATGGGTTTTTGCTCAACTCTGAAAATAACACAGTGGGGACCAGAGGAAGTGCCTCCACCAGCCCCTGTAGGAGAAACAGAAAGGTTTGGGTCGCACAGGTTGTGGATGCCCCATCCCTGGCGATATATCCAAGGTCAGCCTGGAGGGGCTCTGAGCACCCTCATAGAGCTGTGGGTGTCCCTGTTCACTGCAGGGGGGGTTGGACTAGACGGCCTCCAAGGGTTCCTTCCAACTCAAAATGTTTAATTCTGTGATTCTATGATTTTGGGTCCAGGGTGAAACCTACAGCTCCTTCAGGGTGGGAGGCTTGGTTCCTTTAGAGTGGGAGCTTGTTTTACACTTTGTTGATTTTCACCTCTCCCGGAGCCCTCCTTGTCCTAGTGGCACGGGGCTGGTTTGGGCAAGAAGAAACATGGCAGTGGTAAGAGCAGTCCTCTGTGTGCCCATTGGGGTGCCCCAGCCCTGCTCCTGGGATGGCTGTGCCTGCCGGAGCTGGGCTGGAGGAAGGCTCCCAGCCGAGAAGCCCTGTGCTGGGTCAGGGCTCAGTCACACTGCCCGGGGATGCCTCCACACCCAGCTCCACCTGCACACATTGCTGAGGACCAGGGACTGAAATTAAGGCTGGAGCACCTTTTCTTGACCTCCACTGGGCTTTTCCCAGCCGCTCCCATTTTCTCCTTTTGATTGAACCCCTTTCCATTCAGAACTGGCCCTACATCTGGAAGGTTCAGGATACAATTTCTGGAGCCCTTCCAACAAAAGAACCCCCCCATTCGTACCAAGGGAGACCACATCGGGTACCCCCACTTAACCCCGTTCAACTGTAGGGATCTGAAAGCGGTCGTAATTCAGACGAGAAGTTGCCGGTGAACCACATCCTTCCGGAGATCAGCTTTAGTCCGGAGCAGCAGCTGGAAGAGACAGACGGTCCACGGGCAGAGCTAAACCCTTCCCCGGCTCCCCCAGGTGAGCGGCGGCCGAGGGGAGGCTGCCCCCGCCCCGCCGGTGAGTGTCGGCGAGGGGAGGGCACGGGGCTGAGCTTCGCATTGCCGGGGGGTGCGGAGGAGGGAGGAAGGGAAGTTGGGAGGAAGGGAGGGGGAAAGGTGCAGCGGGGTGGGGAGAGCGCTGCAGACACACCTGACGGGGCGGGAGCGGCGGAGCGCGGAGATCGGAGCGGGATGGCAGGTAAGGCTGATCTCCCCGCAGCCCTCGGAGCGCGTCCCCTCCGCTTACTGCCTTCGTCCCCCAGTGTGGATTTTGCCCCCGAATACAGATTTTGCTCCCGAGTGCAGATTTTGCCTCGGCGACCGCGGTGCTGGGGTTTGTTCCTCTTCCCCTCTTCGCTTTCCGACTGCCTTGCGCTCCCCACCCCGATCCCAGGAGGATCCCTGCTCCCGGCCGTGCCTGCCGAGAAGCTTATCGCACAGCAGCCGTGGGTTTTGAGGAGTGAAACTTGGATTTGAAAGCATAAACTTTGACTTAGAGCCCGAGGAGCAGGGCTCAGAACAGCACGGCTTCTGTTGCATCTTCCCGCATACTCGTCTCCCTGTGGGACTGAGCCCATTTCTGCAAGAAATGCGGATTGTTTTCTTTGCTCAGCCTCCTTGTCAGCAGGATGATCCAGATCTGTAGCAGTGGAGATACATTTACGCTCCTAAGCCTTTTGGTGCTGGGAATCAGACACTTGGGTATCTTTTGTGGGTTCAAGAGTCCCCTTGTCCTGTTATCCTCCACCCGGCAGACCCTGAGCCTTCTGTATTTCTGCTTGGAGGATTAACTTCAGCACACCTCCCTCAGCCACCCTCCTTGCTGTGCTGGTTGGCCATTACTGAAATAGTGCGATACCTTTCCCAACATCAGAGGAAAAAAAAAAAAGAAAAGAAAAAAAAGAGGGAGATTTTCTTCCCTCCGCCTTCATGCAACATGAACCTCTGCACTGCATGAGTTGGACTCAGTGATCCTTATGAGTCCCTTACAACTTGGGATATTCTATGATTCTATGACTGCTGCTGGGGATGTTAGCATGGCTGGGGTAGCCGTTGGTGCCAGCACCAGAACAAGAGGTGATGGCACCCTCTGTGAAGGAGTTGGCTGTGCTTTGCCTGCTATAAAAGGATTTGTGCTGGCTGGCGTTGTGAGGGTTGTTTGTCAACTGAAAATAGATGCGCTGGTTGGGTTGACACCTGAGTGAGAAGAAAGGTCCCTATGGATACCTGCTCCATTGCTTCATCCATGGAGCACATTCACCACTGCTGTAAGAGGCTTTGGCCCGTTGACTTCAGGAGGTCCTTCTTGCTTTGGAAGACAGAATGATTGCCTTGTAGCTTTGCCTTGTTGCTGAGTATTTGCAATGCTCTGCACACGTGTGGAAGATGCGTGGAAGATACACTTTTGACATCCCCCCTTTGGCTCCACTACCTGCAGCCAAGCTGCTCCATTGCACACTGTTCTTGAGAACTTCAATTCAGTCACTGCTGCTTGGAGGCGGTGCACAGGGCAAATGGATCCCCAGAGAAACCCACCCCTCTTACCCCAGTATGAGAAACACGTCTCAGGCATAAATACTCTGAGTTTCTAGTTCTCAGGAATGGGGGAATAGGGGAAAATGTATGGTGGTCTGGGGGATTCAGGTTGGATATTAGGACAAATTTCTTTTTACGAAGAGCGGTGCTGCAGTGGCACAGGCTGCCCAGGGATGTGATGAAGTCACCATCCCTGGAGGTGCTCAAGAACCATGTGGATGTGGCACTGAGGGACGTGGTCAGTGGGCATGGGGGGGATGGGCTGGTGGTTTGACTGGGTGATCTTGGAGGTCTTTTCCAACCGTAATGATTCTGTGATTTAAGAACACTATGGGGCGAAGATGTTATCTTCCCCAGTCTTCTTGTAGTACATGCTCCTAAATTCCTTATGTCCCACTGCCTCCTGCATGTGTAAGACAGTAGTTGAGCCCACTAAGATCCTACTGGACAGAGTTGTTTGTAAAATAACTTTTGACGTATCTGAGTCCTGGTTGATGATCAAACTATTTGCAGAATCATACCTTGACTTGTCCTCCCATGTATTTTGTCCTTTGCTTATCCATTTCTCCTCAGATTTTCTTTTTATCTTCCCAGCCCTGGAGAATGCCTCTCTCCAAGCCTGCAGCCTCTCGGAGCAGGAAGAGGAAGAAGATGCCCTCTGGGAGAAGATAGAGAGCGCACGGCACCAGCTGACCCGCTCCCTGAACCCTGCAAAACTCACCCCGTACCTGCGCCAATGCCGTGTGATAGATGAGCAGGATGAAGAGGAGGTGCTGAATTCATGCCGATTCCCTTGCAAAAGCAACCAGACAGGTGGGAGAAAGCACAGACTTGGCAGGCAGTGCTCCCACCCCATTCCTTTCTCCAACCCCTCCATTTCATGAAGGGAAGTAGAATTGGTGGAGATGCTTTTTTTTTTGTATTGCTCTAACTCCCTATCTGTTCTTCCAGGTTACCTGATGGACATCCTTCGGCGCCGGGGGAAGCGAGGCTATGAAGCCTTCCTGGAGTCCTTGGAGTTTTACTACCCAGAGCACTACACAAGACTAACAGGGAGGGAACCGGCCCAGCGCTGCTCCATGATCCTGGGTAGGGACAGTGCTTGTCTTCCCTTCAATTGCTGCATGGGAAGGGCCAGAAATATGTGCATGGGCGCGTGCATGCATAAATCCCTGGTTCATGGTCCCTGTGTGCAAGGAACCTTGACAGTCGTGTGCTCTGGATCTGGCAGGGTGAGGACTGAATGCATGCGTGCAATGGACCGAGGGGACCAAATGCGTTTGTGTAATGGTCCGTGGTGCCGCAAACCCAGGCTGCACACCTCCAGGAGGCTGTGACACCCTGTGATGGGTGCTTTTTGGGAGTTACCCATATCAGCAGTCATACCTGATTCTTCTTTGTCTCCTACAGATGAAGAAGGTCCCGAGGGGCTAATGCAGTTCTTGCTGGTGGAAGTGAAGAAGATGAGGGCTCAAAGGAAAGAGCACCTGCTGAAGGAACACCAGCTCCAGGCGAAGAACCAGACCCTGGAGCAAGAGCAAACCCGGCTGGAGCAGCGGCTGCAGGAGCTTCTGAAGGTGCAGGAGCGTTGCCAGCGACTGCGGGAGGAATGGGACTCCAACAGTGTGGAGCTGCTGAGGCTGAAGGATGAGAACTACATGATGGCCATGCGCTATGCACAGCTCTGTGAGGAAAAGAACATGGCCGTGCTGCGGAGCCGCGACCTGCAACTGCTGGTAGGGTGTTGGGAGATGGCTCATCAGAGGGGCAGGGTGTCCATAGCAGTGGGGTTGTATGGCCCAGGGGGACATTCGGCTTGCCCATGTCTTTGGAGACATTCATGGTCAGGCTGGAGGGACTCTAGTTTACCTGATCTAGCTGTAGGTGCCCCTGTTCATGGTAGGGGAGTTGGACTTGCTGCCTGTAGCAGCACTTTGGCCAAGAGTCATCCCCCTCCCTGGCACTCCCCATCGCCTCCTCGTCCTCTGCTGACGTTTCAGAGACTCATGCTGCATACCTGAAAGAATTAATGACACTGCACTCCAGCTGCCAAGCTCTCAACTCCAGCAAACATCACCCGTTTCCTGTCTGGGCAAGGACCAAAATACCTGGAACCTCTTAATAACCCAGCTCCAGGAGGTGCCTCCTGGCATTCCCCTGCCGCTTTGGGCTTCTCACACAGCCCTGCGGTTCTCATTCCCTGTCTCATTCTGCTCCTGCCAGAATCCTTCCCTACCTTTTATCTGTTGTTCCTGCCTGCGCTGGTTCTCCCAGGCTTCCTCTGAGCAGAGAAGTGAATTGCTTGTGAATGAGGCACGGGCACAGGCTGCCCAGGGAGATGGTGGATTCACCATCCCTGGAGGTGTTCCAGGACCATGTGGATGTGGCACCGAGGGATGTGGTTAGTGGGCATAGCGGGGAGGGGGTGATGGTTGGACTCAATTATCTTAGTGGTATTTTCCAACTTCTATGATTCCATGATCCTAACAATGGGATGGAGAAACTCTGTGGAAACGAGGGCACTCTGCTGTGGATGTGTATCTCAGCTGCTCCAGGATCTGGGAAGTCCTGAGGAGACTCCCAGCTACCCACCCTGGCAGCACACCTGGGGGCCCTGGTCCATGCAGTGTCAAGGCCAGTTGCACAGTGGATGCCCTAAGGTAGCAAGAAAGTTGTTGCACAAAGCAAGGACCCAGAGATCGAAAGTGCTTATGCAAAAATTTGATGCATGTGCACCCTCCTCTCCTCTCCTGCAGGGAAAAGCTTTAGTGTGCAGTGTGCTAACTTTTCCCTGGCTGAAGGATTCTCCCTCATGTGGTTGCCCAGCTTGCTTTCCTCGCCTCCAGGCCATTTTTTCCACCCAGCTTCCATTCTCCCACTGTAGCAGAAGTTCCAAGGCACGTTTGTCAGGCTATGTGTTCTCCCATGCTCACAGGTGGACCAGCTGAAGTGCAAAGTCACCAGCCTGGAGGAGGAGTGCAGCCTGCTGAGGAAGCAAGCATCTACCATGCCCCAACGGGAGGCAGAGGAGCGGGGCCACCCTGATGCTGTGTCTGAACTGTGGGCTGAGAATCAGCGGCTGACAGCATCACTGCAGGAGCTGCAGGGCATGCTGCAGGTACCCCATGGGACAGAATGGTTTGGGTTGGCAGGGGGCTTTGCATCCATCTGGTCCAAGCAGGGAAACCCAGAGTGGGGTGCCCAGGGCCATGTCCAGGTGGGTTTTGAAGGTCATCCAGTGATGATGATGGCAGTTGTTCAAGTCTGCCCTTTGCTCATCTGCTGGGCTGGGCTGATCTGGAGGTGCTAGCAATGTGGTGAAGTCATCTCCTCATCTCTTAGACTCCAGGTGAGGTCCCAGTGCCGGGCTCTGAGCAGATCTTGCTGGACATCCTGGAGCACGACTGGAAGGAAGCCCAAGATGACCGACAGGACCTCTGCCAGAAACTTAACTCCCTGCAGAGTGAGTTGCAGTGGGCTGAGGAGCTGAGGGATAAGGTAAAGCATCCATCACCACCACCCTCTTCCTGGCATGCAGCCACAGCCATCGCTTCTGACAGTGGCTAATGTTCACTGCTTACTGTTGCCAGTACCTACAGGAGGTGGAAGACCTGCAGCTGAAATATCGAACACTGCAAAAGGACTGTGATCTTTACAAGCACCGCATGAACACGGTGCTGCTGCAGCTGGAGGAGATTGAGAAGGAGCGGGACCAGGTGAAGTGCTCTCTGCCTGCCAGCAGAATCAGGGCTTTTGGCTTTGCTCTGGGTACTTCTCCTTCCCCAATGAGTCTTCTCTGTCAGTGGGAAGTGGGTTTTGCAGTGTGGTCCTCCTCACCCCCAGCCTGGCTCCTTGCAGGCTATCCAGAGCCGAGATGGGGTGCAGCTGCAATACTCACAGAGCCTGATTGAGAAGGATCAGTACCGCAAGCGTGTGCGGGCCCTGGAGGAGGAGAGGGACGAGCTCCTGAGCAAGCTGAGCCGGGTGGAAGGGCTGAACAGCACACTGGAGGCACAGCTGCAGCGGTGCCGGGGCAACCGCAGCCTGGGCAAGGTGAGCAGTGCTGGAGAGAAAAGGAAGCTGAGGGCAGGGTTAATCTCAGGGAGAATGCAAGAGAATGACTAGTCCGTTCTCTCTCAGATGTGCAGCTCTTCCTACTCCCTCTGCTCCAACCTCAGCAGCACATGGAGCCTTGTGGACAAGCCTTCTGACCTTACAAGTGGACTCACAGACCCGCTGGATGTTTCTGCCATCACCTTCCCGGGGGACTCTGCCATTCAGAGCATGGTAAGCACTGCACCATGAGGATCTGGCACTGAGCTGAGGGCAGTGGGGACACACTACGGGGCTGTGACTTGGTGGAAGGCTTGGTGTGGGGCAGGGAGCCACACTCAACTGGTGGGAAAAGAGAAAAACTCTTAGAATCATAGAAACATAGAATCATTAAGACTGGAAAAATCCACTGAGATTATTTAGTCCAACCATCAACTCATCACCATCATTTCCACTAACTATGCCCATCATTGCCACATCTGGCAACCTAGAAATCAACATCCCCATGTAAGGTTGTTATTCTCCCCAGAAAGCTTTGTAATCACACCCTGGGGGCTGTACATTGCAAAAAGATGGGAGCACAGTGGCATGTGTCTCCATTCCTGCTGTCTCCTTGGGAAAGCAAAATGCCCCTGGGTGCTAGGGTACTTCTGAAGAGAGGTAGCCCAGGAGCAACCTAGCCCAAAGGAAGGAGAAGTGCTGGTGTAAGCAGGCATCTCTCTCTTACTCTGCCCTAGGAGGGGACTCCTGACAGCGAGAAGGACATCAACCGCCTCTCTACCTTCCCCTTCCCTCCTTGCATTGGTTCCATCCTTCGGCGGCAGCGCGAAGATAGGTGCATGCCCTACAAAAGGTGAGAGTTGGGGCCTCATCTAGGGGTTTGTGGGGGCTGGAATGAGCAGTTTAGCTATGGGGAACCTGGAGTGGGAGCTGAGGGTGAGAACTTCTGTGTCGTAGTTGGTAGAAAGCTGTGGGGATGGAGTTGAGAATGGGATGCAAACAGGCTTTGAAATAGCTGCTACCTCTCATCTCACCATTGTGTTTCCTCTACAGCTTGTCCTGTGGCTCCTTTAGCAACATGGAAGATACAACAGGTACTAGGGTGGGGGCCTTCCCCAGAGGGCTTAGCAAGGGAGAAGTGGTGGGGTTAGGGTAGGAATGGCATTCCAAGAGGTGATGTGCCCTCTTTCTTCCTTTTGCTCTCTTTCCTAGGCAACAGTTTTGTTAGCATCCCACCTGGGGCCTTCTCCTCCTCTTCCAGCAGCACCTACACCAGAGTGAAGTCAGAGACTTGCTTGTCCATGCTTACCAGCCACCAGGAGATCTCCAGGAGGTGACCATGACCTGCTGCTTGGGGAAATGTATCCTGGTGCTGAGGAGTCATGCCTGAGAGGCTGTTTGTCCTGCAAGTCCTTCCCTGATAGCAAGGGAGAAGATAAACATATTGGGTTTAGGGGGGTAGAGAGGCATGTGAGGATTCTAAAACTCTGTGCACCTGCCCTGGTGACGGACCATGATGCACGGGAATCTGGTGCTTAGAAAAGGCAGCAAGCTTCAATTGCTGGTGTTTCTCCTTGCCAGGTCACTGGTGGTGCAGCTCACGAGCATGGGTCACCCCGGCAGTCTGTCATCCCATGAGAAGAGGCTGGGAGCAGACATCTCCATCCTTGGAGGGAACAGGACGGGGATTTATGTCCAGTGGGTCAAGCCAGGCTCACAAGTCGAGAGCACAGGACTCAGGGAAGGGTGCCGGCTCATTGAGGTGGGTCTGGGAATGGGGTCGTCCTGGAGATGTGCAGTGGACCTGGAATGCATGAGCATGGAGTGAGGCCCAGTGTGAAGTGGCTTTTGGTTCGCTTGAAGCCTTCCTCTATCTCTCTTGTTTTCCAGTTCTGCTCTTTGCCTACAGCTTTATGCAGCATGAACAGGCATAGAGGCCTCTGCACTCAAACACGCCAGTGTATGTGACGATGCTCAGTCTTGCTGAAATGCTTCCTTCAGGTGTGAAAGGGGAAAACAAAAAAGGAGCCACATGGATTAAGGCAGCGATATGACTGTCTCCCTGGAGCTTCCTGTCACCTTGTAGTATTGCAGAGCAGTTTGCATTCTGCATATGCCTGTTGCAAAACAATCAATTCTGGAGAGACATCTCGCAGGCTTTCATGACCCTCTCATAGAATAACTGCTGCGAAGAGAGCTCCTGGAAGGAGGGAAGGGCATTTGTTTTGGCAAGAATGACACCACTTTAAATACAGCCACAGTGCTTGAATTGATATCCCACCTGTAGCTGAAAATAACCCAGCTTCCCGCCTCTGTTCCCACATGTGCTTGTGCACATGTATTTGCTTTCATATCAGCCCAGCATTCAAACTGGGGGGTGGCTGACAGCAGCAGTTTCAGAGGCAGAGGGGAGAATCAGAGGCAGATGAGCACGCTTGTCCTCAGGCAGAGCTTGCCCTGGGCCTGTACCATCTCTCGGTTGACCCTGATGGGTGAGGAGCTGAGGGGGAGCCTGCACTTTCAGACCCTAGATCTAATAGCATCCCTTCTGTGCTAGCTGAGGGTCCCGTCACTGAAGGAAGAGGTGCTTTCCCTGGAGAACTGTACACGTGAAGTTGCTTATCTGAGCCTGCTGCACTGGGATGAGCCCTCCAGCCTTGTCTTCCAGTTGGACCTGCAAGGTAAGGCCCTGGCAGCTGGACTTCCTTCCAGTCCGAGCTCTTTGCTTCCCTTTGCAAGCCTATCACTCAGCCCTGGAGGTAAGTCTCAGCTATTCTCTCTCTTCTTCTCTTTGGTCCTAGGCTACCAGGTGTGATACTGGGCTTGGCCATAGCTCTGGTAATTTTCTTGTGCAGTGTCACATGTCCTAAGTTACAGAATGGAGGTACAGACCTTCCGTCTGTTTGCCTCTGCATCCCCACCCAGATCCGTAACATCAGAGATGTGCTGGAGGCTTGGCTATCTTGTTATGCTATGTTGGTTATGGTTGTCTGCTGTGTTCCCACCTGTAGTGACCTACATCCCTTACTCCAGGGTACCAGCCTCTGCGGGAAGCCCTGGAAGAAGGGAAGAAGTTTTCTGGAGACTCCTTCTACATCCGTACCAACCTGTCCCTCCTGGAGCCATCAGACCCTTATGCACTATGTGTCAAATGTCGGGAGATTCTCCATGTCACAGACACCATGTACAAGGGGCGGCTGGAGTGGTACTGTTCCCGCGTTGATCCCTTGACCATGCGGGACTTGGACAAGGGGACAGTGCCCAACTACAGCAGGTAACAGGAAGGAGGAAAGCAGGGATGTACATGGGGTGCTTGCCCCATCTCTTTGTGGAGAGCATTCCTGAGGAGTTTGGAAGTGTGCCTTTTCGTTGTGTGGGATTTCCAAGCCTAAAACCTTGTGCTGGGGACCAGTGCTGTAGTTTTTGAGTGCCCTTGACAGACAGGGAGGTTGAGTGAGGGTGCTGATATACCTGTGGGGTTTGGGAAGGAGAATCACAGCCAACTGTGGTCCCTGAGGTCTCTAGAATTGCTTGAGTTCAACACCACTGTCTTTTCAGGGCGCACCAGCTTTTGAAGATCCAGGAGAAGGTCCACATACCTGGGCAGCAGAGGGGCCACAGAAGTAACGTAAGCCAGAGAAGCCAGCAAGGAGACTTTTTGTAACACACTTTTGTAATGGTCAGAACTCTCAACCTTGTTGCACTCCCTTCCTTCAGCTAAAGAAACGGGCCTTGGACCAACTGCGCTTGGTGAAATCCAAACAGCAGAAGAGCTCAGAACAATCCTGTCAGCAGTTGTGGCTGGACCCCTGCTCAGGTGAGCTGTTAGCTGTGTTGCCTGATCATGTCTGGAGATCCAGCCATCCCCTGTGAAAGGACATCAGCAAATGGGATGCTTCAATCTCCCTATCCAGGGCCCTTCTTACTGCCCTTCTAATGAGATTTTGAGAAGCCAGTTCATATTTTAAAACTCTGGCTCTTAGGCTTTCTGAGGCTTTCCAATGCTTCTGTAGTTCCTGGAGTCTTCTAAGGTTGTATGGAGAGAAAAGAGATCAGTATGGTCACTAGTTTACTACTGGTGTCCAGCTCCTGTGAAGCCCAGGAATGGAAAGAGGGCTATAACAGCCAAGGCAGTGATGTAACCAGGGAAGGGTCTCTCCTGGAGATGTAGGATGCCTGGTAGGTGTTTCCATGAGTGATAATAAGAAGATGGTGCAGGAAGAACTGAGTGGTCTGTGGGATGGTGGCAAACTGCTCTCTCAAATTCTCACCTTTGGCTTTCTCTTTTTCCTTCCTGTCTTTCAGACCCAGACAGGCGCTTGAAGCCTTACAGCCTGGTGCACCCTGTGGTGGTCAAGACACCCCGTCCCGTGGTGCTGTCACCCAGCTGCATCGCACCACGGCTCATCAGGAACCTGCTGGACTTGCCCACCTCTCGCCTGGACTTCCACGTGTGCCCAGCAGGTAGGCAGTTAAGAGTGGCAGACACATACAAAGTTGTTTTAGGAGCCCATGGCTAAATGACATACAGGGTGCAAGTTGCCTGCTTCTAAGTAAAAGGGGCTGTTTCCACTTTGTTACCTCCTGTCACTTCCTAGCCATGAGGTAGGAAGAAAAGATGCTGCTCAAGGAGGTCATTTCTGTGGAAACCTTAGAAAGTCCAGTTCAAGGAATAAGTCCTGAAGTAAGAGATGTGTACTCATGGGATTCTTGGAGAGGACATGAGGTGCATCTTCAGCAGCTAATTGTGGGGGTATTTCAGCCTTCCCAGATGATACCCATTGAGCCAATTTTTGGGCCAAGTGCTAGGCATTCCCTCCTGTTCTTAATTAGATCCTACCCCTTTGGCCCTCAGGGAGGCCAGCCCTCCATTCTGGTCTTCTGAGACATAGACATCCTCTTGTTTCCTTGACTGGGTGGTGGCGGCACTGCCCTGATGCTCTGGTGGCTCTTTCCAGGGCTGAAGCCCCTGCCTGAGATGGGATGTGTAGGTTGACTTCACACCTGCCTTTCCTCCTTGGGAATGACATTATCCTTCTTTCCACCAGTGACCTGAGACTGTCACACCACTGTAGGAGCTTTGGAAAAAAGCTTTTATCCCATACAGTGTTTTCACAGAGGACAAATTCTACTTCCTGCCTCCTTCATCCTCCTTTTCCCATCTCTCTCCTTTCCCATGTTTAGAGTTCACACTTTGCCAGCTACAGGACTGAAAAATGAATTGGTATACTTTTAGGGGGTGGTGAAAAACCTTTTCTGCTGAAAAAGGACGGCTCTGCAAAAAATGTGGCGGCTGGGCTTAGTTGAGTGACTTGACCATATATCCTGTCCTACTGAGCCCTCTGCAGGGTCCCCCTCACATTGCATGGGAACGCGCTTCAAAGCCATTTACTGCAGCTGGGATGCCTGCTTCAGCCATACTAAGATTCCGAGCTTCCTACTCCCTATCGTGGTCTCCGTGTGAGTTTCCTGGTCTTCTGCTGGAATTACTGGGGGCACGTGGCATGCACTGACCATGCCAGACCTCACTGTCCCACCAGCTCTGCCCCCAGTTCTCTGTCTCAGCATCACCTTTGTGCTGCTCTGCTGTATGGCACTGTTTGAGGTGCCATCTTTCCAGCTCAGAGCAGGGAGAGGAGGTTTGAGTTAACACCAACAGGAGGTTCAGCTTGCTCCCCATTTTCCTCCCAATCTCCTGTGCAGAAATTTGTGTTCTCCCTGCTTCCCCAGTCACCTGTGAGCTCATGCAGCTCACCAGCCTTGCAGATATATTACCTGGCAAAATAAAGTCATTCATTTTCTGCTACATTTCATCAAGGAGGGGCTGGAGCAGTGTGGAAGGGGGGTCAGATATGGGAGACAACTTTGGCTGCTTCTGTACCACAACACAAGAGCTGCTCATGCCCTGCAAGGTCTTCAGCTGTGATATCTTGCTTGTTCTGTAAGCAGAAAGCAGCAGGAAATCCATGCCAACGTGTAATGCTGTATAATTAGACTCGCTCGCCAGAATCCATAAACACTGAACTCAATGAGCATCAGCACCATAACAAGCATGCAGGATCTGAGATAGAATGTACAAGAGGGAGATGAGGATGTTGCCACCCTCTTCATCTCTCCTTTCTTTCTTCCCTTGCAGAGAAGCTGACAGAAGGGAACCTTGGTGCTGCCCACGTGAAGGAGCCCCCTGTGTCTAGAAATGCCCCCCGGAAGCGAAGGGAGAGCAGTCAAATCTGCACGATCCAGGATGCAATGGAGAAGGTGCTGAGTGGTTTGGGGAGAGAAGGCTGGGATGGGGTACCCTGTTCAGGTGGGAAGAAAGGGTGGCACAAGGGAAGGCAATTGTCTATTTTAGGGCTGTGTGATTTGGAGGGTCAAGGTGCTGTGAGTCAAGGAATCAGTGACTGTGGGCTTTTCCCTGAGTCTCTTTCAAGCCTTGGTGAGAGAAATGGAACTGGGAACTGGTAGGGGAGAGAGTGGGAAGTGCCATATGCAGAAGCGACCTCCCTGCTTTCATGTTCCTCATTTTAAAGAAAGCAGCAAGAGCTCTGTTGAGGGCAAATGGAGAATGTGGGGCTGTTGTTGATAATGATAAGGAAAGGGATGAGAAGATGGGCTGAGGCTGGGTGAGACATCTGGTGGGCTCTTGGGCTGGGCTGGCTGTGATGGAGTGGGTGACCCTTCTCTGTAATTCTCTCCTTCTACCTTGGCCTTGTCTGTAAATTCCACATTTAATGGAATTACTATTGGAAAAGCAATGATATTTCACAGTATGGGGTTTGATTTAATGCATCTGTCAGGGGTTGGAGCTATTTCTTCTCCACTTAAATCAGTAAATCTATTCAATTTCCTTCCAGAATAAACACTGCCTGCTGGAACTGGGAGTTCAGAGTGTGAGGGATCTAATTAAACGTGAGATATACCCCATTGTTATCCATGTTGAGGTCACTGAGAAGAACATCAGGGGGCTCAGGTAAGATAAGACCATGTGGATGGATGGAGGGCATCGCAGGAGGGTGGAGAATCATAGAATCATAGCATTGTTTGAGTTGGAAGTTGTTCCCTTAAATGTCTCCTAGTCCAACTCCACTGCAATGCTGCTATGAACAGGACACTCACAGCTCGATCAGGGTGTTCAGAGTCCCTCCAGTCTGACCTTGGATGTCTCCAGGAATGGGGCATCCACACCACTGGGCAACCTGTTCCAGTTGTTCACTACTCTTATCATAAAATCTGAATGTCCCTTCTTTAATTTGAAATAATTTCCCCTTGTCCTACCACAACATACCTTGCTAAAGAATCTGTCCAGTTCTTTCTTATAGCCCCTCTTACCTCTGTCCAGAAGGAGAGGGGTTGGCAGCAATAGAGGGATATATGTTGGTTTTGGTTGTTGTGGGGGGAAAAGAAGGGCAAAAAAATCACTTTGCGTGCACATGAGAAGGTTCTTGTTTGGGGCAACGTTGGTGTTTTGCAACTCCATCTGTCTATGTGAAGGTGATGCTTGTTCCCATGTTCCCCAGGAGCTTGCTGGGGCAACCTGGCCAGCGGGATGCAGAGGTGCTGAAGGCATGCCGTGGTGCTGAGCGGGCTCTCCATGCCCTGCCCTGCTCCTGGGCCCGTGTGGAGCCCCATGCCTGGAGCCACGCAGAAGAACTGCCCAAGGTGGTACGGGGCTGCATCTTCCAGGAGCAAAACCGCCCGCTGTGGGTTGAGGATGGTGATGACTGAACCAGGAGGTACAGAGCCTTCCCCAGGAGCTGTCCATCATGTAGCAAGTCCTCTCTCTCCAAGAGGAAGCCAGCAGTAATGGGACCAGGTAGCATTTAAGGTCCGCTTGAAGCTATGAAGAATTTGGGACGTAACACATGCTGACCCACCAGCTTGAGATTTCCATGTTTGATTGGTGTGAAGTCTTCCACCTTCTTGCTGGACATATCATGGACTGTTCCCCATCACCTTGAGCCTTTGGCTCTGGTACATGGTGAGATCGGGAACACGAGGAAAACATGTGAGATGAGGTTGATCAGGAGCATATCTCATGCATGCACATGTTTAGTGCATTAAAACCCTTCTCTCATCACCTCTATTTTCCCTTCTCTACCTCATCTCCTGCCCCACGGAGCAGGAAACACAGTTTGTCTGCAAAAACCCTGCTGTGGCCATGATTGACACTAAGTTTGCAACCAACACTCGTTTTATGGGAGCTGTACTCTTTACTGCTTGTAAATTATTAATGGACCCTTTTATCGGCAACCCGTGTGTAAAGGAGAATTAAATACCATCCATAATGGGAATCGGAGGCTGGCTGCAGACTTGTGTGTTAATGGATAGGGTTGGGTGATATGTGGGCACGTTTTTCTCCTAAGGCACATCTGCCCAGCCCTGTAGGGGTAGAACACAACATTGCTGTTGTTGGGAAGCAAGAGGGACAGGGAGAGGATAGGTTCAGCCACGGACCAGGCTTCCTCACATTTCTTCTTGTCCCCCATTTTTCAGCTGCTTCCCTCTCCCCAGCACTGAAGGTGCTCTAGTTTAGCCAAGGAGAAGCATAGAATCACCAAGGTTGGAAAAGTCCTCTAAGATCATGTAGTCCAACTGTCCACCTACCACTCATACTGCCCACTAAACCATGTCCCTAAGTACCACATGTTTCTTGAACACCTCCAGAGATAGTGGTTCCACCACTTCCCTGTGCAGACTGTTCCAGTGTCCAACCTCTCCTATGGAGAAGAAATTTTTCCCATTATCCAAATTACTTGTTGAGAAGGTTACTTGGTATCTGGCCGAGGTTCCTAGAGCTACACATCCCTCTATATCCTGGTTATCATGAAGTGAAAAGCCAACCATCTTGTCCTCATGGACAAGGTCAAGTGTTTGAAGGATAGATGGTTTCCTGAGACACACAAAAGGAAAATGGGGGCTGTGGCTGTGGGAGTCTCCATGGCGCAAGAGACCAGGCAGTGGGCTGGGGTCAATGGGAAAACCAATGAGCCAGCAGCACTACAGACTCTAGATCTCCATATCCTCCTCGCCCCTATGATTAGGGAACTGATACTGCTATGCACTTCTGAAGCTCCAAGTAAAGATTAACTTGCTGATCTTCATAGGTCCCTTGTGAGGTGTTATTTCAGGCTCTAAAACAGTTGTCTGTGTCTTTTATGAGGACAAGAGTGAAGGAGGAGGAAAGAAAAAGAATACTTTAACCTGCAGTCACTTAAATGTAGAGCAAAGTCCCAGATTTGCCCTGGAGCTATGCAGCTATGGAGGGGATTGGTGTAATGGGGCTCCAGCCAGGAGGTCCCCAGTGCTGTCCCCTCCGGTGGGCCAGCCCAGGCATCCCAGCACTGTCAGCCCTGGGAGGGCAGATGCCCTGCAGGTGAACGAAGCGGGGCTCTTGTGGAGCAGATGAGAAGACAGTCCCAAAGCACGCTGGGTTTGCAAGGGAAGGAGGTTGGAGCCTGCAGCTTTTCAGGGGAAAAAATGAATTTTGAGTACCCAGGGAAAATACTGCTTGTGAGGCACTGATTCAAAGCTTGACAACTCCTCTGGCATTGGAGCTATCACCAGCCTCATGGCTGGGTTGATTACAGAGCAATACCCCCAGCTTTGATGAGCTGCTATCCCCCATCAAAACAGATTTCTCCACACGCCTCCCTGGGCTGTCTGTGTTTCACCAGGAGGGAAACTGAGGCAAAGCAAAGCTGCGCTGAGAGGCAGGTTGCTGCTCCAGCCTTCTCTAAACCCTTCTTTTGTCCATCTTGTCTCCCTGGAGGCTTTCAGAATCCAGCTACAACTAGTCCTGGACACGGTTGAGAAAAGGGGCAGAGGGCTCTGAGACAAACATAATGTTCCCCTGCCCTGCGCACCCCTGCCCACCTCATTTGTGTCCCCAGAGGTGCAGCTGTGTGCTCAGAGGAATGAGTCACGGGTTAGGTAATGGGCAGAATGCAATTAGCAGCCCTGGGCATCAATTACCAGCTGTGCCAGCCTTGCATAAAACCCTTGTAAAGTCAACCAGAGCAAATTTTCTCCCTCCAGGGAGGGCAGGGGCCAAGTGGTGTGTGTGTCATGGCAGGAGGCCACCAGCCCTTCCCCATGCTATCCCAAGCAGCGCTGAAGCAGCTTTCGGTCACTTCTAGCTTTGGGCATGTTTGGGTTTGCACTTGGTTTAGTAGAACCTGCTCTACTACTCAACAACATCCCTTGCACAAGGTGGTTTGTCTCACCCTGGCAGTCCCCAGCGGGCTCTTCTGGGGGCCCTCCACCTGTGTTCCCCTTTCTTTCCCAGAAGACCTCCTGAGACAGGGATGGCAAGTGCTGCAGGATGCTTGGGAGCCACATAATCATAGAATGGCTTGAGTTGGAAGGGACCTTAAATCCCACCCAGCCTCAACCAGGGCTGCCACGCAGCAGGTCAGGCTGCCCATCCAACCATCCAACCTGGCCTTGAGCACTTCCAGGGATGGGACACCCACAGCTGCTCTGAGTAACCTGTGCCAGATGCCCCTATACATCTGCCTGTGCCTACAGATGTGGCCGAAGTACTCAGAGAGGGTCATTTCTGGTTCAGGAGCAGGGATGAGCCATGGGGGCCATCCCATTAGTCTGGTGGCAGTGGACTAGTGGACTACTAGCGGACAACTTCACATTCCTGCAGTAAAGTAAGGCCTGAAGAGGAACGACATCCTCCCCCACCTCAAAACAATGTAAAAGAATAGGAATTTAGTCCTGCAGGGAGATCTTCCCCATGTCCCAGCCAGACAGTGGGAGTGTGCAACAGAGGGAGCCTGATCCTGCCCTAACCTCCTTTTATAACCGCACAGAATCAGACATGCAAGGGAGAAGGTCTCTGTCACACGGCACACCCAGGGAGCCATGCCTCACCTCGCTCCCCCCTTTTTCTCCCTTTTTTTATTATTATTATTATTATTATTATTATTATTATTATTATTATTATTATTATTATTATTATTATTATTATTTTCTTGCTGTGCTCAGACTCAATGCCCACAGCTTGCAGCTCCCTAAGGATGTGCTCTGATTTTTATGTGGAGCGCTGTCATCCTGCTGTCCCCTTGCTTGCTTCTCCACCGAGTCTGGGGCGGGGGTGGACTCCAGCTCCAACCCGGGCTGGTTACCCCTCCATACCCCTCAAGCGCTCGCTGGAGTGGCCTAAAGGTGGCTGACCCAGAAACGGTATGGGGCAGCCCATGGTGCTGACCCCAAACGCGGTGGCCCTTGCACCTGGGGGGGGGGGGGGGGGGGCAGGGGGGCAGCGGGAAAGGGGCTTTCAAGAGTGAGTGGGCTGGCGTTGTGGTTTGGGGAGATGAGTTTCAGACGTGGGAGCCAGACACTCGTGAGATCCCGTTGACCTGCATCCGTTCCTTACGCCCTCGTAGCAGCGAAAGGCTGCACCGGGCTTGTGCCCTCCCACACAGCAGGGGCTGGGCTTTCACGGGGCAAGGGGACAACCACTCAAGCAACAGGTTTGTCCTTCCCCATCAGCTGCTCGTCACCTAGGAGTGCTCCCAGCCAGGGGATCCGGCGCAGCAGACGAAGCCAATCCGCTTTCAGCCTGGGGGCTGCCCCTTTTCATCCTCCCCCCTCCATCCCCTTCCTCCCCCAGGGGCTGGCGCTCCGCCCCATGCCCGGAGGCGGGACCGGGGGCTGGCAGGGACCCAGCCACATTGAGGGAGCAGGTGGACGGCCAGGCAGCCCCTTCCCACAGCCCTGCTCCAGCCCCATGAGCCCATGGCTTGGATACACTGGCTGCTGTCTTCTGAGGAATCGATGTCTTTGTCCGGGTACCCCACTGATGGTTCTGATCTCCTCTCCTGACCCTTCTACATCCATCCCAGGACTCTCATCTTCACGACCAGGAGCAAGAATGCTTGCTGGCCCTTTGACAGCCTGTGCCAGCCACCCACAGGTCACTTCGGAGTGTTTTCCCATCACGTGTCTGCGTCTTGCTGGATAATCGGCACCCTTGGTCTGTGGAAATTCCCCTTGTTTCATCTGTTGCTTTATCTTGCTGGTCTTCATCTATCCGAGTCCGTGGCCACATCCTACTCATACCTTACTCTCAGTTCATCTCATCCTTCTAAAGGCTTAAAGAAGAGCGGAGAGATTCACATGGAGGTACAGGCTGGCTGAAGCTGTCCTTGCTTGGGAGCCATGGGCCGTCGGCTCTTACGGGGTCTCTCTGGAGCTGCAGTCTTTCTGGTCTGTGTGGCTCTCCTCTCTGTACGGCACCGTGGAGCTCAGGATACCTCAGGGTACCCAGGGCTCAGGGAGCGGATGCTGGAGAATCCAAAGCGACAAACACACGAGAGCCCAAAGGATGCCAAGGGAAGTGGTGGCACTGGGCAGAGGGACCTGCAAGTCCGTTCTCTGGACAAATACAAGACTGAAGGGAACCTGACCCTTGGGGATCTTTTCATAGCTGTGAAGACCACCAAGAAATTTCACCACAGCAGGATGGAGCTGCTCCTGGACACGTGGATATCCCGGGCAAGAGAGCAGGTGAGCATGTGGATTTGGGCTACAGAGAGTGTACATGGCAAGGGGAGTCTATGGGGAGGGACAAAGCCAACAAAAGGGGAGATTGGGCACTGTGTTTCTTCCTTTTGCCTCATTTTCCCTAATGCTCATCGCTGTTCACACTGAAAGGTGGATGCTATCATGTGAAATATTGCATTGATAGCTGGTTCATGGGGAGGGTGGTCAGAGAGGCTTGAGAGCTTCCACTGGTGCTTAGTTATGGTGGTCAGAGGGGCTGAAGTGGGCACTTCCCATGAGGACTGGGACATGGGGTCTGATTTTTGTGTGGTACTGTGTGAATTGAGGAGCTGGACTCGATCCTGAAGGGACCATTTCAACTCAAGATATTCTATGATTTTATGAGTGCTCTTAGCAAGCATCACCATTGCCTAACCTAACCCCAGCACCTTTGGCTTGAGATGGAAGGGATTTTCTTTCATTATGTCTAATGACTAACACCACAGACTGCTCGGGACAGCCCAGATGGGCAGAACAGACCTTCCATAACCTATCTGAAATAGTGGCTTCCAACCTCCTCACGCCATGAGTTTGCAGGGTATGGAGCTGTGCTGCTCTGCAGGGTGGCTTTGTGGTGGGCATAAGTTCTCTTCCTTGCTTCTCCCCCCTCACAAAGCTGCTCCTCAAGAACAAAAAAATCCTGTGGCTGTTCCCACAGGGTTTTTTTTTTCTCCTTTTGCCTCTGCCTGCGTGCAACAAGATGCCTTCAGGCCTATGTGCGGAAGGGAGGTGGGGGTGGAGGTTTTGGGTAGGAGAGTGCTTGAAGCAGTGCAGGGTTTTCTGGGTAAGGGTGGTTTTCCACTTTCTGGTGCTGCTGTGGTAGTCACAGGAAATCATGTCCTATTTCAGGCACACTTCCTCTCCTGTCTGTGTGACTGTCCTAAGCATCTGAGAGACCCTGCTTCCTCCTCCACATGCACTTCTCCTCTAAGCCCAACAGTTCTTTGGAGAAACCAAACTGCTCCATGGGCACACGCTTTAAACAACACTTCCAACTGAGCTTTTGGAGGGGGCTTCTACGCAGCAGCTCAACTTTCCCTTCTTGTGCAGTTGACAGACGTCTTACTGTCCCGCGAATTATAGGATGAGAGGTGATGGCCTTATGTTACACTAGGGGAGGTCCAGGTTGGATTTCAGGAAAAGAATTAATCTCAGAAGGAGCGGTGCTGCAGTGGCACAGGCTGCCCAGGGCGGTGGTGCAGACACCGTCCCTGGAGGTGTTCCAGAGCCGTGTGGATGTGGCACTGAGGACGTGGTCAGTGGGCACGGTGGGGATGGGCTGGTGATTGGACCAGGTGATCTTAGAGGTCTTTTCCAACCTTCGTGATTGTGTGATTCTATGGTTCTGTGATAGGATTTAGACAGCATCTCCCCACATTCACCAGACCATCTCTTTTTGTCAGACAAGTGATGTTCCAGTCTGAGAAGAGGCAGTGAATTTTCTGTGCTGGTGCCCACCCATAGGAAAACTTCATTTGTTGGAGAATAGGAAGGAAGGGGTCAAATGGGAGGGTCAGTCATTTTTAAACAGTGTTTTTTCATTGTTATCGAATTTTGTTACAAGCTCAGCACTTTCCTTCTCCCAGCCCCCCTCAATTTTCCATGTTTTTCCTTCTGCTTTTTGTACTAAATGGCCTTGAGGGCAGGAGAGGGATGGAGTGGCGAAGAGAAATACATGAATGTCAACAAATAAAAAATATACAGCCAGTGTGGAAATTTCGTCAGCTGGCCATGCTCCTGATGCCAAGCCTGGCTTCAGAGCTGGTTCCTGCACAGTGCCCTCCCAGAGGAAGTAACCTGGACCTCAAAGGCCACGCTTAGGTGACTGCAGCAGGAGGCAGGGTCAGCTGTGATCTTTTATGGTTAGGAGAGATTGTGCAGGAGCCAAATTATCGAGGAAAAGGTCTTTTAGTTAGAAAAAGCTTCATCTAAGCACAAGTGTTTTGATGACTGTCTAGGCTGAACAGCATCTTGAAGTTGCTGGGTACTGTTGGCCTCTTCACATTTTGATGGAGATAAGTCTAGTTTTTTCTGGTCATCCAACTGATGGAAATGAAAACTTGGAGTGACCCACCCTGAAGTGTTTTTTCATGCTTTTGGTGTTGTGAACACACTGTAGACTTTGAATCTCTTCTCTGGGCAGAGGAACAGTTTCCTGCCCAGCTGTACTATTACCCCTGTTGATGTGTTTGCATTTTGGAGGCTGTTTTTTCCTGGGGAAGGAATACTCTGGCAGCTTGGGAGATTAATGTCCTGGACTGTCGGGTTCCACATATTTATTCCCTTTTTCTCATTTTTCTTGCTTGGGTCACTTTCCAGTTTGGTCTGAGGAAGCCTCAAAATATTGTATGAATCCGTCACATGTGTACTTAAGTTCATGAAGAGCTGCCTGATCAACTCATTAGACACCAGAGGCTCCATATCACTGCTAGCACCCATCAAACATCTTTTCCCACTTCTCTGGTCCAGAACTGAAGAAAGTCTTCTAGTCTGCTGCTGGTGTGATTTCCTTCCATCCCTAGCAGGAGAAACGGTCTTAGAGAAGGTGAGGTGCAGAAGGCGAGTGGGAAGCTGTGACAGCTCCGTGGGCCCTTTGGTCCACCTGTCAGAGAAGGTGGCCATGGGCCTTGGGTTCCTAAAGGAGTATGCCAGGTGTCTGCAAGTAAACATTCCCCTTTGCATCTAGGGGAATGTGAGTGCTTCAGAGTATTTCCATTAATGGAAAGATAGATAGGCAACAAGGTATGAAGTTTATTAGGCACATGATTTCTGGTTGGTTTTGCAACTGTAAGCAAGTCATTTCTAGAAACATTTCTGTATTTTCTATGCCAGAAAGTTTCAGTGGTTTCAGAATTGTTTTCTTAAGATGAAACATTTGTTATAGTGGAAATTTCTGCCCTTGGATGTGCTGGCAAAGCGAGTCCCATGCTGCTGGGAATTCCTGCTGTGTTTGAATGTTAAGATACTGTCACCTGACTCAGGACTCCTTCACCTGCGACTTTGCTAATTGCTTCCAGTCCCATGATCACCTTGAAAGTGGTTTAAACTAAGAGGGCTTATCTTGCTGAGGCATGGTAGGACTGTATGTACAGTCAGGTTTTGCAATCGGCTGTTAGACAGGAGAGGAATTTGCCGACTCACCACAGCTTGCATGTTTGAGATTGTCCATCCTGCCATCTCTGCTTGACTGGGTGCTCTCTGTGCACCACCTCCCTCGTGTGTTCAGATCATTTCTCTTCCCACACACTGCTGATGCAGGGCACATCACCCAACCCAAGCACTCGGTGAATGAGGGGTGGTGTCGAAACAAGGATATCTCATCAGAGCAGGGACAGCTCCTAGGAGCTGCTGTCCATCTGCCTTGTCCCTTTTGTCCCTGCCCAGGTGCAATGTTTAACCGGCCTGTAGGCAGCTGGTGGAGAGACTGTTTAAGGCTTGCACCTCCTTTTTGATTTCATGAAAGCTCATTTTCTGCTTGAAGAAAGCTTTTCTCCCCGAGCTGTGATCCCTGCCCGGATCCAAAGAGGGGGAGATGTGCCACATAATGGCATAGAGGGGGATTAGAGAGCCTGGGGGTGGAGGAAGAGAAGGAGGAGGCAGGGAAGTGGCAGGGGGCTGAGCACACTTAACACACAAACAGATGTTTTCCTTTCAGCCTGAGCATTCCTTGGCCACAGTGCTTTTCATTTTTCTCCAATTGACGCCTAAACCAGGCCTCCTCCACCCTCTCTCTCAGTTTTGCAGGCCCTCTTGTTCCTCTTTCCTAAGCTTCAGGAGGAAATAAAGCAGTGCAAGCAGGGATGGTGCTGGTTGGGAGTGATGGATGACAAAGGAACGCTGATTCTGCTCAGGGCAGGGATTGACCCCCAGGACTGTGCAAAATTCTCAGGCCCTTCCAGGCCAGCAGAAGGAAGCAATGGGAGGGCATGGGGATAACGGTGGTGGTGGGGTCTGCATGCCACAGCCTGTGAGGGTTTGGAGTGGCCTTAGAGGGAAAGGAGAGGACTGGGGCAGCCACTGTCCCTCCTCTTTGTTGCCTAGTGCCTGGAATGCAGTAGAAACACCAGCTCCACGCCTGATGATAACATCCTTTTCTCCTCTCCCCAGACATATGTCTTCACAGATGAAGAAGATGATGCCTTGAAGAGGAGAATGGGTAACCACCTTTCCTATATCACCATCTCTGCCTTCATTCTGAGCTAACACAGCCTTTGGAGGGGCAAGGCAGGATGGCTAGCTCCAGGCTGTAGCCACACAGTGCAAGCAGCATGGGAGAAAACCCTTCCTTGATTCCTGTACCCTTTCTGGCCGTGGGCAGAGTTGCAGAGATGGCAGATCTAACCTCAGGCAGGATGCTTTGCTTTCTCTGGGCTTTATCTTCTTGTGGGGGTCACAGTGAAGTAGTGATTAAGGTTCTGACATCTACAGGGTGCAGTGATGGCAATTTGGAAAGCAGTGTGCCGAGCTGATGACTAAACTCTTGTCCCCACTATGCCATTTTCTCAGAATCATAGAATCATTTGAGCTGGAAGGGACCCTTAAAGGTCATCTAGTCCAACCTGTTCACTGCAGTGAACAGGGACATCTACAGCTAGGTCAGAGTGCTCGGATTGTGGAGTGAAAACTAGATATGAGAATCATGGAATCATTTGGGCTGTGAGGGAATCTTAAGGTAATCTAGTCTAATCCTCTGCCACTGGCAAGGGTGTCTGTCTTTCACTAGATCAACTTGCTCAAAGTCCCATCCAACCCAACTTTAAGCACTTCCAATGATAGGATGTCCACAAATTCTCTTGTTCTAGTATCTCTTCACTTTCACTGTGAAAAATTTCTTATGTACAATTTAATTTTCACTCTTTCAGTTTAAAACCCTTGTTGGTTGTCTTATTGTTTGAAGACCAAATGCCTTTCCATTTGGGTACCTGAAAGCAGCCTTTCAGTGTCTGAAGGGAGGCTGTAAGAAGGAATGGGACATGCTCTTTGGCAGGGTCTGTTAGGATAGGACAAGGAGAAATGGTTTCAAACTAAAAGAGAGGATATTCAGACAATGTAAGAAAGAATTTTTTTATAATAAGAGCAGTGAGGCACTAGAACAGGTTGTGAGAGAAGTGGTGGATGCGTCATCCCTCTGGACATTCAAGGTCAAACTGGAGGGGCTCTGAGCACCTTGATCTAGCTGTAAGTGTCTCTGTTCACTGCAGAGGAGTTGGACCAGATGGCCTTTATGGGCCCCTTCCAACTTAAAAGATTCTATGATTACAAACTCTAGTAAGTCTTTGTCTTTCTTAAAAGCTCACTTATATGTTGATATATATATGAGTGAAGAGAAGAACCAAAAATAAAATCAAGGAACTGCCTTCTAAGAAGGCTTGTAGGGAGGGAATGTCTTGAGGTTGGTGAAGGGAAGTGTTGAGAGGGTGGAAGATGAAGCCAACATCACAGCAGGCTTGGACTGAGGGGCCATGATGACTCTGGTTGTGAGCAAACCTCTTCCCTCCTGCCCAAAAGTCTTCTCCACGTCTGTATGTCAGCCCTAAGCAACAGCCTTCTCCCTGTCCACAGGTGACCGTGTGGTGTTCACCAACTGCTCTACTGAGCACAGCCACTCAGCCCTCTCCTGCAAGATGGCTGCAGAGTTTGACGCATTCCTGTCCAGTAACCAGAGGTGAGTTGGGGCTGCTGTGAAAGTGAACTTCTTCCTGGGGATGCTGGCACCTCCTTATGGAAAATCTCTTGTATATTCCCTCCTATCTCCCTCCAGCTGGTTCTGCCATTTGGATGATGACAACTATCTGAACCCTGAGGCCCTCCTGAAGCTCCTGTCCTCATACTCTGCAATGAAGGATGTCTACCTAGGGAAACCCAGCTTGAACCGACCCATTCGAGCCTCTGAAACACTGTCTAACAACCAGACGGTATAGCCTATGACAGGGTGGAACAGCTGGGGGTTGGTTTTAATGATCTGACTCATTGGCCATAGCTTAACTCTAATGAGAGAAAAGTCTCAAGAGCAAGAGACATCAGCTGAAAACTGAGTGGTCTTGTCTGAATGTGGTAGCATGTGTTGACTCATTTCAGTCTCTCTTGAGGAAGAAAGGTGATGTTCAACAATTCTGCTGTGCCTTTGGGTACCCATCTGCAGGGAGATCAGCCTGCCTTGGGCAGCCCACTTTCCACTGCAGGAGCTTGGCTGCTCCAAATGGGCCAGCTGGCACTACTTAGCCTTGGTTTCCAGTTAACCTTTCTTAGCACACATGCTGTAATTTGGCCAATGGTCTCCTCACCCCTGCTGGCTTTTTCCCTTTGGTTGAGAGTGCCATGTTTGCTCATCCTGTCATTGCCATATGAGGAGATCAAAATTGGGACTGTGTTGCCATCAGGTGCTTGTACTGGGCAGCAGCTGGGGGGTGACAACAGGGCTGTTTATCTCTCTGTCAAAGCTGTGTTTGTAGCATTCCCAGCTGAGGGAGCATGGTGTCATCTGAGCCTCTGCCATTGATTTGCTCTGCTGTTTCTCTCCAGAAATCTGTGCACTTCTGGTTTGCCACAGGAGGAGCTGGATTCTGCATCAGTCGCAGGCTGGCAAGGAAGATGATGCCTTGGGCCAGGTAAGCTGTACAGTCACTGGGTATGTGAGTCTGTGGGATTGGGAACAGACACAATAACTTCTGCCAATGTCAAATCTGGATTTGTATATGTGATGTTTGCAGGGATGTTTGGAAGGGTGCACAGAGCCACACACTTCAATTCCACAAGCACGTGGGACTGAAAGGAAGGATGTAGTGGGTGGATCTCCCACCTGATTAAAGAAAGACAGGAGCAGGCACATAAGCAAACATTATCACGTGATGACACACTCCTTCTCCAACTCCTTCCAGCTTTTGGTTATCCCTCAACCTTCTTTCCTTTTTCTATCAGCTTTTTCTGGCTCCTTTTGTAAGTGCTCAGATTGAGCTCTGTCTCTTTCCAACCTCCTCTGCATCCTTTTTGATCTGATTTCCAGTTCCTCCACCGTAAACTCTATTCAGCTGCTTGCAGTGTCCATGGTCATCTCCTCAGCTTGATGCATAGGGAATGGCATCCCTGGGGACCTGTGTTAGCCCAACCTACATGGTGATGTTTTCCAGGATGCCCTAGGTCATGTGCAAACATCAACAGGAATGATCTGTGCCAGCCTTAACCAAGTCTTTGCATACTCAGAAAGACAGACCTGGTGCACACTGGGTGGCTCATGGTCCAATTTTTACTGATTTAGATGAAGATACATTCTTTGTGCAAAATCCAGAAAGGACAATGATCTGTTATCCAGGGTAAATTTCAAGTGGCACGAATAGAATCATAGAATCATAGAATCATAGAATCATAGAATTGTTAGTGTTGGAAAGGCCAATGAGATCATCCAGACCAACCATCAACCATGGTTGTGGTGGTAACGATGACATGGGACATGGTTTAGTTGGCATGGTGGTGATGGATTGATGGTTGGACTGGATGATCTCATTGGTCTTTCCACCGTTAATGATTCTGTGATTCTATTTGTTAGGGATAGCATCAAGCAATTGGTGGGACAGCATGGTTGGACATGGTTGAAGAGCAAACACATTCCCACATCTTTGCAGTTGGACTGAGGGATTTCTTACCTTGTTTCAAGGTTTACTCTGGTTTTCAGTGAAGTGGTTATTTACATTCCTCCTACTCCTTTACATAACTCATGCAGCCCTGCTCTCTTCCAGTGGCAAGAACTTCCTGAGCACCTCAGAGCTCATCCGTCTGCCAGATGACTGCACCATAGGTTACATCATTGAATGCAAAGTTGGTGGGCAGCTGCTGCCCAACATGCTCTTCCACTCCCACCTGGAAAATCTGCAACTTATCCCCAGCTCTCATCTCATGCAGCAGGTGAGCAACAGAAACAAAACAAGAGATATGTTTCAGAGGAAGGGGAGGTGGAAAAAGTGGGGAGGGTACATTTTGGTAGTAGTGGTAGTGATGTGAATTGGCTGGTAGTAGTGATGTGAATTGAAGCAGTTGTCTGCACTTTTGAATATATTTACCAACAAACGCTTCCTTGCAGTAAGGAGCAGTTGTTGCCTGCAGCGCACATGCCAATTGCTGTGTATTGGTGGTGGGTACCATGTGTAGAGGGAGTGAGGGAAGGATGGGGACAGACCTTGGAGGGATCATGGTATCAGGACAAGGAGAAATACTGACTGATTGGGAAAGGTTTTTGCACCATGTCTGCCTCACATGGGTAGATAACAAGTGGTGTAGGTGGCTCACATGGTAGACCATAGAATCATAGAATGGTTTGGTCTGGAAGGGACCTTTAAGATCATCCAGTTCCAGCCCTCCTGCTATTGGCAAGGATACCTCCCTCTTGATCAGGTTGCTCAAAGGCCAATCCAGCCTGGCCTTGAATGCTTCTAGGGCTGGGGTCATGTACAATATTCCACCGTGGAAAGGAGGAGAGGAGAGTCGGAAAGCAGAGGCCAAGCCACCAGAGATGGAATGAGAATGGGAGATTTTGTCACTCAAAGCAGATTCCGAAACACATCACCATCCCTGCTCCTTTCTCCCTGCCTCTTTTTTCAGGTCACACTCAGCTACGGTGTCTTTGAGAACAAGCTCAATGTTATCAAACTCAGTGGTCCCTTCTCACTCCAGGAAGATCCCTCAAGGTATGGGGTGTGAGTGCTCAGTGCACTGCTGAGGTTTGAGCTGTAGGACAGCAGGGTGGCCGGGGCAGGCTGCCAAAGAGGGGGCAGGAGGTCTAGAGTGAAGGACAAAAGCCTTGCAGTAACAGGTATTATTGGGTGAGGGTCACAACAACATTAAGATGTTTGCAAACACACATTTTGCAAACCACTTTCGATGAATGGAAAAAAAATAAGTATTATAACATTTTATTTGAACAGCTACTGAGCCAAAAGTTTTGCCATTCATTTCATACAGAAAAGGAACAGGCTAACCTTTTACTTCTGGGACAGGAACTGAAATGTTCTTATAAACTCAGGAGAGGAAATTCTGCTTTATTTTACTTTCTTTGTTTTGCTGAGAAAATTGAAGGGAGAAAAGAAAAAGGTTCGCTTCAGGATGACTGCAAACAAAAGTGCTCTTTGATTTACTTGCTCTGCTTTGAGTGAACAAACCTGAAGTTGTTATTTGCAGAACTTGGGTAGGGAGCTTCTGGCTGGAGATAGCAGGGGTGGGAAGCAACCATGCAATTAAAAGGGCATCTGCAGAGCAGTTTAGCAGGGTCTGGTGCAGTCCTCATCTCACTGAATGTGATCAGGGTGAGCAGTGAGTTGGGCTCCATGGATTAGCATGGATAGCAGGATTCAGGTGTTGGAGGAAAGCCTGGCTGCTCAGCTTTGCCAAATCAAGACCTTGTAAGATGAGCAGCCAGTCCCAGAGCACTGTAATGCAGGGTGAGCATCTGATGTGGGATGTGACATGAGAGAGAAGCCTTCCACTCTCCACCTTGTTCTGCAGTAAAAACTGCCACATGACGTTCCTTCACTCTTTCCCCTGCAGGTTTCGATCTCTCCACTGCCATCTCTATCCTGATACCCCCTGGTGCCTTCAGGCTGTTGGTTGGTGATGCCCAAGCTACAGTGGGTCCTGGTGATATCCCTTCACCTTGTGCATGTAGGGGATGGGGCACTGAAGAAGCTTGGTGCCCCCAGTTTCCCCTTACTTATGCTGGTCAGGGCTTTTTGGTCCTTGATGAGTGCCAGTGGTACAAGACAAGAGAGATCTGTACCAAAGTTGGATAACATGGGCTGTACACATGGATGGGCTTCCCAGCTGTGCTGGGATGCTTGCGAGAGATGGGAGCAGCATGCTTTCCTGAACAGATTAAGGACTGGGTGGTGACTGCTGAGTGTGTGGGTGGAGATGGGACCCACTGCTCCTTGTTGTGGTTTCACTGTATTGAATCAGAAGGGTGCTGGATCAGGGTACCCAGTGCCAGACTGAGGATCACTGGAAGTGTGCCTTGGCTTCAGTCTCTCTGAGGCTTCTCTCTCTGCATGTGCTTGGGCTTCCCCCATTTCCCACTGTTCCCAGATGCAGCCCTTTGGCTGAGTCTCTGCCTCGTTAAACTTTGACTCTACTCTCCCTTCAGAAGTGGAAAATGTGATCATTTCTGTGCTGAATGAGTGCTGAAAAAACACAGTTCTTGGCCATCAGTGGGGAGGTGGGCAAGAAATGTTAGAAATCAAGAATCACTCCTTGGCTGGGACAAGGGAGGGAGTACAAAATGGGGATCACAGGAGGAGAAATGGAGATGAGGATGTTTTCTGCTCTAAACACTGAAGGCTTCATCTTGTATGGCCCTGCATTATTCCTCTCTTTTTACCTTCTTGATATGGGGTCAGGATAATCTTTTGCTCTAATTATCAACCTGTCGTCTGAGATTAGACTCCAACTCCTACCTGTGGGAGAGGAGACATAAAGGATTAGAACTGGCTGAAAGAGAGGAGAAAGGAAGAGATGGAGAAGGAGCACTCGGGAGCGGATTAGAGGTTACAGCTTTATAATCTTCTCTGTGCCCTGACCAAAAAAAATTAAGTCATGAAGGAATGGAAACTGCAGGGCAAAGAGCTTTTTATCTCTGCATTTCTTTCTTCCAGATGCTAAGAGCAGCTTTCTGCCTTCCTGCTGTCCCTGCTAAAGACAACAGGGAGGAGATAGCCCAAATGGGCGACAGGCTTTCTGGCACGTTTATGGACAACCCCTTTCTCAGCACAGATCCTGCCATGAAAGCTAGGCGATTCCATTCAACGGGGAATGAACTTTGGCACCATTTTTGCTTGTACACGTGAATAAATGGCTGGGGGGGAGCAATGCAGGGAAAGCTGGAAGGCAAAGGGGCTGTTTTACATGGCAGGCAGCACCACAATCAGGTATTTCTCTTTAAAGAGTGCTTCAAAACAGACTGCTGGAATCAGAGAGAGATTCCTATAATCTCTGGTTGAAAGGACATGTGCCCTTTCTCCAAAGACCTGCTCAGCTTTGATGCTGCTGATTTGACTAAGCCTGCTGCTGCTGGGCTGGCAGAGCCAAGGGGGACTATTGCCATGCCTCTACCATGCTGGAAACTGGTCACCCTATTTTCCTATCCCCCCTCACCCCTCAGACACCAGCATCTCCCACACAGCTTGCACGAGGCTTAAAGAAAAGGCATCAGAAAGACCTTCTACCTCATCAAAGAGGGACCTAGAAATGAATGAGCACTGTAATTACTGATGAAGAAGAAAGAGGGGGCCTGCGGAGCTGCTTTCCAGCCTAGTCGTTCTTGTGAGCTTTAGGCAGCTTGTGAAGCAGCCAAAAACCCCACTTTCTTCTCTTGCACAACATGTCTTTCAACTGGAAATTCATACTGAGCAGTGGCAGGAACTACGTAATGGCAGTGACCATTCTGGGAGAAGTGCAAAGCGCTCCATCTCATGCAGCCATGTGAGACATGGAGCTCAAAATAGAGACAACCCAGGTATCAGACAATCAGTGCTGCATAAAATAGTCCTGCCCAAAGGGCAGATGGTTTTTTTGAACGTTACTAGAAGATGAAAAATGCTTCCACAAGAAGAAATAAAAGGAGCTGATATACAGAAGGTAGACCAACTCTTTACATGATCTGATAGCGATAGGACAAGGGGGAATGTTTTTTAGATAAAAGAGGGGAGATTTAGGTTAGATGTTAGGTGGAAATTCATTACTCAGAGGGCGATGAAGTGCTGGCACAGGCTGCCCAGAGAAGCTGTGGGTGCCCCATGCCTGGAAGTGTTCAAGACCAGGTTGGATGGGGCCCAGGGCAGCCTGAGCTGGTGGGGGGCAGCCCTGCCCACAGCAGGGGGTGGGACTGGGTGGGCTTTGAGGTCCCTTCCAACCCAACCACTCTGTGATTCTATGAATCTACGCTATGCGAATATAATCTTTTATCCTCATTCAACTCACAGCTATGTTGTTAATTGAGTCTTGAAGTGAAAATGCTAGTTCTATCTGTAGATGTCCCAGTGTCAGCCAAAGCACAGTAAGATTTGTGTGCCTGAGAAGAAGAGGCTGGTACACCAGACTCGCTGCCCTTCAAAGAAACTGGAAGGTCTTGTTGGATCCTGGCCTCAGCTGATCTGAATTGGCCCAGTGCTTTCAGTATGGCTGTTCAATGATTTGGGTCCTCAAGTGGCTGCATGGGGACCATTTACGATGAGGCTTTGGTACAGGAGCAGTGCCACTTCTGTGGAAAGCATGCTCTCGCATAAGAAAACAGAGAAGAAATGAGGAGATGTCTGGGCAGGGCATCTCTTGGGCTCTAGAGAAATGAATGATAGAAAGGTCCTGATGTGCCTGTGAGAGCAATGCACGGGAAAGAAAATTGCTTTTCAGAGTCAACATAAGAAACCGAGGCTTCTCCAAGAACAGAGAAACAGCTTAAGGGGACATTCTCCTCTTGAAATCTGATCAGTGTTAAAACCTGAGTTAAAATTAGTTTCAGGAATGGTTCATGCCCCTGGGGCTTGCTGTCAGATGTTGTGGTTTTACAGTCTCATTTTCCTAGTTTATTAAAATGTTTAGCTGCTTGGGAAAATGAGTAACAATCTCATGTGAAACTTTTCATGGGCTGATCTTTTTTTTTTTTTTTTTTTTTTTAATTCTCCTTCATGATTTTCTGATGTAACAGATTGTAACAGTCAGAGTTTTTTTTTGAAAGGGTTCCACTGGGTCTATTAAAATGTCGTGTTTTTCTTTCCTTTTCCCTCTCTCACATTCCCATTTCTCACTGCAGTTAAAAAAAAGAAAGAAGTCTATCCCAAGAACTAAAAGGGATGGAGACATGGTCTTTTTATTTTACTGGGAAAAATGGGGTCAAAGCCAAAGGTGTTGGCATGACCCTGCTGTTGTACAACATTAAGTGTATCTCTGGATTTCAAGTACAAAGGCCTCAGCTGCCCAACACCATAGCAACGAACACTATTAATGATGTTTTAAGCTGTGTACTGAAGATTCGGAGAAAGGGGAAGGATGGGAAAAAGACAGTTACAGTATTTGAAATGTAAAGTATTAAGTGGAGCTTTCATGTTAACAATAACTTTTTTTATGCTTTTCCCTGAGCTGCAAAGAATTTTTACAAGAAAAGCCCAATTTGACAGGGCAAAAAATGCTAATGACTATCCTTTCTTCAGGGGGAAAAGAGAAGTTAGTTGAAATAGGTGGGAAACTGCAATTGTTGCTAAAGGCTTGAAGGGGAGAGAGAAGAATAGTAATGCTATATAATGCTTTTCTGGTGCCAATTCCTCTTAACAGCTCTGCTGTTGAAGGAAAACAGATTTCAATGGACCAATGGGATCTACTGAGCTTGCAGCCACAGCTCCCTCCCCAAGCCTCTTGCTAAAGATGCAGCCTTCCAAAGACTAACAGTGTATTAAACAGAAACCAAAGGGTGAGAAATGGGAAGAAAGGAGGTTGGAAGGAAATGAACAACCAAGCAGTAGCACTTGAAAGAGGTGAGATTGACTGGCCCCAACTGTCTTCGTTTTCTTCTTTTTATGTGCTTGCTTGTTTATTTGTTTGCTTATGAAAAGCTGATATGCCTTGAATACTAAATTCCTTACAGAAGTTTTATCTTAATTTTGAGTCTTTGTCTGCCCATGCTTACGATGCAGTCTCTTTAGGTAATCCAGCAGTGGGTTCAGCAGCACTTTTCACTTATTTTTTTCTGTTATCTCCAATCCCTGAAAAATTCCAGAAGATGACAGGCTTGCCCTTTCGCAGTGCTGGCCACCAGTGCTCTTTTTGACTCCTAGGCCTTATGCCTTTCTTTGGGTGAGGTAGTTGGGTATAGGTTTTCAAATAAAACAAACAAAAATGCTTGATCACCTATTTCTGTATCCATAGCGACACACTTTCATGTCTCATCTATCACACATTATTTTTCTAATTGACCCCCATAAATAGTAGGCTCCATGTGCAATTAAATCATAGAACTCAAAGCTGAAGGACCATATGTCCATCACAGCTTTGAATTAGAGGCAACAAACCACACTGTGAGTACAGGTTTGGCCCCTGCTCTCAGTTGATGCCAGACACGGGAGCTCGCATGAAGTATCTCAGTCTGGGCTTATGGCTCCACTGAAAAAGATGTGAATGTTACCGTAGACGTAAGCAAGGCCAAGAGCTGTGACAAATATAAATACCCATTTCTGTTCTGACCAACTACTGCAGGATTTTTCCTATAGATTTTCTACCCAATTACGTGGGATGTTTAAGGAACTGGGGGGTGAGCTGTTGTCACTCAACTGGCATTACCTCCTTAAGGCTATTCCTTGAAAGCATGAGGTTTTTTTGTCACTCCTGCTTTATCCAGCTTGAACTCCAAGAAGATTGGGAATTCATCTGTATCCCTTTTTGAAATGTGCATGATTAATTACAGACCTCTAGAATGGGCTGCTTGCCTATCAGTCATGTTCAAATTGCCTTCCAGGATTTTGCAAGGTTAAGGAGCCTCTTCAGACGATGTGTCTGACTGCTCCTTGGTTAAACCTCCTTTAGTTTCACTGGGAGCTGCATCTGATTCGTAGAGAACTTTGAGAACAAATTAAACAGAGCACTTTGTACATGGATTTTATGACCCCAACCCTCCAGCCACTGCTTGAGAAGAAGGCTGTTGATTTTGGCAATGTAAGAAAAAGAATTGGAACTAAGCAAGGCAATTGAATGGGGAGAAATGCTGCTATGCTGAACCTCCATTTTCCCTCTCCCATCTCTATAAATGAGGCAGAGACAGAAACTGCAGCTGGTGCCCTTGGCCACAGTGCATCAGGTGGAGAATGTGCCATGAAACATCTGGCATTTGCACTGGCTGAGCATCCAACAGCCCCAGTCATGAGTCCAGGCCAGCTTGTGCTTGGTGATGGACAGAGAGAAAAATGGTGTCTGCCTCAAAGCCTTACAAGCAGAAGCATGGTGGGAAAGGACTATAAAACCAGTGGGACAGTGCTGCTATACCAGAGTAGGGGAAAAAGGATTATGTTTGAGACAGGGAAGGACAGGAATCAGAGAAAAATTTCTCTCTCCACCCACAAATACCATGAAGGAGCTGAAGGATGGGGATGGAG